>JAPTMU010000271.1:72869-90369 GCA_028583405.1 Pogonophryne albipinna
TCTCTCTTTATTACCTCAGATTGTAGAGAAGTCTATGAGGAAATGTTCCTACTTCTCTCTCTCTCTTTATTACCTCAGATTGTAGAGAAGTCTATGAGGAAATGTTCCTACTTCTCTCTCTTTATTACCTCAGATTGTAGAGAAGTCTATGAGGAAATGTTCCTACTTCCCTCTCTCTTTATTACCTCAGATTGTAGAGAAGTCTATTAGGAAATGTTCCTACTTCTCTCTCTTTATTACCTCAGATTGTATAGAGGTCTATGAGGAAATGTTCCTACTTCTCTCTCTCTTTATTACCTCAGATTGTAGAGAAGTCTATGAGGAAATGTTCCTACTTCTCCCTCTCTTTATTACCTCAGATTGTATAGAAGTCTATGAGGAAATGTTCCTACTTCTCTCTTTATTACCTCAGATTGTAGAGAAGTCTATGAGGAAATGTTCCTACTTCTCTCTCTCTTTATTACCTCAGATTGTATAGAAGTCTATGAGGAAATGTTCCTACTTCTCTCTCTCTTTATTACCTCAGATTGTAGAGAAGTCTATGAGGAAATGTTCCTACTTCTCTCTCTCTCTTTATTACCTCAGATTGTAGAGAAGTCTATGAGAAAATGTTCCTACTTCTCTCTCTCTTTATTACCTAAGATTGTATAGAAGTCTATGAGGAAATGTTCCTAATTCTCCCTCTCTTTATTACCTTAGATTGTATAGAAGTCTATGAGGAAATGTTGCTACTTCTCTCTCTCTTTATTACCTCAGATTGTATAGAAGTCTATGAGGAAATGTTCCTACTTCTCTCTTTATTACCTCAGATTGTAGAGAAGTCTATGAGGAAATGTTCCTACTTCTCTCTTTATTACCTCAGATTGTAGAGAAGTCTATGAGGAAATGTTCCTACTTCTCTCTCTCTCGCTTTCCCCTTACATGTTGAGACCCACGAAAGCTTCATAACGTGGATTCCACCCGAAAAGAACATTTCACGACAGATCTAAAGCCTGTAAAGAGTGAAAATATTAATTTACCTGCCCCAGACGAACCTGAATGGACTAAGGTAGAGACAAAGTCTGAAACCAGCAGACCAAACCCCACCATGAACAAACATGCTCAGTCATATACTCCACAACATATTCCTCGAGCTAGCTCACCAGCTACGATGGAGCCTTTGGCACAGTATTTGGCACGACGAGACCTTGTCAGTTCAGGACTGTACCAATTTGACGATAAGCCTGAGAATTTCCGTGCATGGTACTCCTCATTCACCAGTGCAGTCAGGGAAGTTCACTTCACAGCAACTCAAGAATTGGACCTCATGACAAAATGGCTGGGAAAGGAATCTGGTGAGCAGATAAAATGCATTTGTTCAGTGCATGTGAGTAACCCCAGTCTGGCTTTACACAGAGCATGGCAGCGACTTCATGAGTGCTATGCTGCTCCTGAAATCATCGAAGAGTCCCTGTTTCAGCGGTTAGACAGCTTTCCTAAGATTACAGCCAAAGAACACACCAAATTAAGGGAACTTGGAGACTTGCTTATGGAGATCCAAGGCGCTAAAGAAGATGGTTATTTAACTGGGCTGTCGTATCTGGACACTTCACGTGGAATTGGGCCTATCGTAGACAAGCTACCGTATGGGCTCCAAGACAACTGGGTTTCCACTGGGTATCGGTTCAAAGAAGAGAACCACGGTCGCTTCCCTCCCTTCGAGTTTTTTTGCAGGTTTGTGTGCAATGAGTCGAAGAAGAGAAACGATCCCAGCTTCAGGCATCAGGGAAACACCGCAACACCCACAAAACCAGATAAAGTCTTTGTGAATAATTTTAACACCAACAAACCCATCTCAGTGCACAAAATTGAGGTTTCTGCACCCAACGACGATCCTAGCAAGATTTGCCCATTACATAATCAACCTCATCCGCTAAGAAAATGTAGAACATTCCGAAACAAACTCCTCGATGACAGGAAAGCGTTTCTCAAAGAGAAAGGAATATGTTTCAAATGCTGTTCTTCATTCTCCCACTGCAAGACTTCTGTAAAGTGTTCTGAGTGCGACAGCACATATCATGATGCAGCCATGCATCCTGGTCCAGCACCTCAAAGCTTCAAGGCTCCTTCAACGTCACAAGAGAACGGCGGGGAGGGAGAAGATTCTAACCAGGACGTTGTTAGAACTAGCTGCCCAGAAGTTTGTGGACTAGGTCAGTGGAGCCGCTCATGCTCGAAAATCTGCCTCGCAAAGATATGCCCCAAGGGTTCTAAGGACATTGCCATTAAAGCCTATGTAATTTTGGACGACCAGAGTAATCGCTCATTAGCTACCCCTGAGTTCTTCAAACTATTCAACGTAGAGAGCAAACCATCCTCATACTGTCTCAGAACTTGCTCTGGCATAGTTGAAATATCTGGCAAGAAGGCAGAAGGATTTCAGATCAAGTCTCTGGATGGAAAAGTCCTCATCTCTCTTCCACCAATCATTGAATGTCACAAGATCCCAAATAATCGGTCTGAGATTCCCACACCAGCCTCATCTTCATCATATTGCCAATCACATCCCAGCACTGGACCAAGAAGCCGAAATACTTCTGCTCCTTGGAAGAGACGTCCTTCAGGCACACAAGGTCAGGCAGCAGGTCAATGGACCACACAACGCCCCCTTTGCCCAACGACTGGACCTGGGCTGGGTAGTGATAGGAGAGGTGTGCCTGGGTAATTTGCATAAGCCCATAGTCAACGCGTTTAAAACCAACGTGTTGGACAGTGGTCGCCATTCGATGTTCGATCCATGCACAAGCTTTATGCATGTTAAAGAGACACAGCAAAGCTTCAACAGACCTGGCAAGATTACTGAGAAAATGCTGGGACAGATAGTGTTCAATCAAACTGAACATGACAACAGACCAGCTCCGTCAGTGGAAAATGTCACCTTCTTAAAGATAATGGACAAGAGTGTCTACAGAGATGACGCCAACAGTTGGGTCGCTCCACTACCATTTAGAGAACCACGCAGGCCTTTGCCGAACAACAAAGTGCAGGCAGTGAACAGGTTCACTTCCCTGCAACAAACCTTAAAAAGGAAACCTGAGACGCAGGAGCAGTATGTGGCGTTCATGAAAAAGATCTTTGCCAACGGACATGCTGAGTTAGCACCACCATTGAGAGAAGATGAGGAGTGCTGGTATCTCCCAACCTTTGGGGTGTATCATCCAAAAAAGCCAAACATTATCAGGGTGGTCTTTGACTCCAGCAAGTACTCTGGGGCAAGTACGACGTTCTCCTCACGGATCCAGACAACCCCTTCATATTTTCACCATCGATGCTCCTAACACAGAAGACTTCTCTGACAAAGACTTGAACACAAAGCAATGGAGACAAGTTCAAACTCTAGCCAACCAGTTCTGGACCTGCTGGAGGAGAGAATATCTACCTTCTTTGCAGCAAAGACAGAAGTGGACAGTGCAACGCAGAAACCTTCAAGTTGGAGATCTAGTTCTGCTCAGAGACAAGCAGGTAACCCGCAACTGCTGGCCTATGGCCAGGATCATATCCACATTTCCTGGAAAGGATTGAAATGTAAGAAAAGTCGAAGCGAAGATGACGGACCAAGGCACGATTAAGACATTTCTCAGACCAATTGCAGAAGTTGTTCTGCTTCTGCCAGAAGACTGATTCTAAGTTTAGTGACCTCACAGAGGTCAGGCGGGGAGTGTGCTGTCTTAAAGGCGTTTTATAATGTTATAATGTGTTTGCAGTTCATAAAGTCACCACTAGGAGCGCTAATGGTGATGTTATCTTTAAGTTCGCCGTTCTTAGCGTCACTTCCGGTTTACGGCATCGCCACTTCCGGTTTAACGTTAGAGAAACGGCATGGCCAGAGAGTGTATTTCTCCAAATATAATCTGCTTCCATCCACAAGAAACATCCTAGAGGCAATGCTGTAAGTTCGTCTATTTGACCTATTTCATGTGAAAGATCATTTATTAGGAAGAATATTGTTACAAAGATCATTGATTAGTTATGATTTATTTACAACTATGTTAAACACTGTAGAGAATGCAGGAAAGCAATTTAAGTTTATATTTACATTAAGAACAATGTATTGTGTTTATTTACAGTTTTCACTGCCATGTCTTTGAAGACAGTAAACGGTCAAACTTACTACGACTCTGTCTTCATTGGCTGCGGTTTAACTCAGTGTTTACACCAGAGTTAGAACACACTGCATGAGAACACTAAGACATGGTTTGGTGACTTTTATTTTGTTTATTTAAGTTATACTGTTCCCTTTTTGTCAAACAGTATATATTTTTTTGTGTGGCTGTTAAAAATAAAGTTTTTGGAGCTTAATTCAACCGACTAACCCTATGTTTTCATACGGACAAATAGAACCCCGTCACAATGGGAAATACACTGTGTGCACAATTATTAGGCAAGTGAGTATTTTGACCATATCATAATTTTATGCACATTTTCCAGCTCCAAGATGTATACACCAGAATGCCTTTTGGATTCAAGCATATCAGGTGGTGTATTTGTGTAATGAGGGAGGGTGTGGCCTAAGGAGATCAACACTCTTTATCGAGGTGTGCATTATTATTATTATTAGGCAGCTTCTTTTCCTCAGGCAAAATGGGGCAAAAAAGAGATTTAACTGACTCTGAAAAGTCAAACATTTGAAAGGGATGCAGCACTCTGGAAATGACTAAGATATTGGGGCGTGATCACAGAACCATCAAACGTTTTGTTGCTAACAGTCAACAGGGTCGCCTCTTTGAGGCTATGCGGCGAGTCACATACAGGAGGAGGAAGCATGGGGAGGGTTGAAGGGGATATTAGGTTATGAGGTACCTAAGACCTGATGTTATACTGGAATCTGGCACAGGAAAACACTCGGGGGGGGGGGCAGATACCTGAAGCATGGAATAAAGACCCTAACCCCTAACCGTAACCCCCTAACCCTGACCTTAACCCTTCCTCACCTGACCTAAACCCTTCCTCACCTGACCATACACTTTCTTTTTGAAGGAGTATTTTAGGTGTGTTTGAAGGAGTATTTAAGGTGTGTTTAGAAGCTCTGTGACCGTATGTTGTTCTCCGCAGCTTCCTGAACGGACAGGTGTTTCTGAGCCTCAGAAGGCAGGACTTCCTCCTCACAGGAACCTCCATCACATACAAACTGCTTACTTTAACCGTCTGAAGGGTCAGAGTTTAAACCGCCAGGACCTTAAACGCGTCGTCCTGCACAAACAAAGACTTCCTGCAGACCGCAACACACACCTTCAGTTAGGTAACTGCACACACACTCAAGCCTTCAAAAATAAGAGCCCCAAGGTGTTATGAAATACTAAGGTCTGAGAAACACAGACTGATCATTAATACTTCAGCAGTAATTATTATTCAACTGGCCTCAGCTGCATTCAGAAAGCAGGGATTAAAATATAATTAATATATAATATTCTATAATTAAGATATGAGGTGGATGAAGTTGAGACTCACCTGTCAGGTGTGTTAGTGTGACAACAGTTAGAGAGCCGATAATGCATTATTATAAGTACATTAATGATTCATTATAATGAAGCCAAAGGAATTTACAGACAGGCAGTACCACCACAATAAAACTCAAACCTCTTGGACTTGGTGCTTTTATTTAGACATCGGACCATCTGCACTCTCTGTGTGCAGGTGTCGGGTTTCAGTCCGACCGGTTCCTCTGGTGCCGACAACATGAAGTCCTTAGCAAACATAAAGACGTCCACATTTCAAAGGTTACATTTTACACACTGTCGGCTTTTAACTGCTCTCCATTAACACTCATTGTGCATTCTCGGTCACAGCCATACAAACCTGGAACTCTCTACCCACTCAAATCAAAGACAGACACATACCACCTTCACAGCACACTTAGGGTGCGTTCACTCCAGCCTTGTATAGTCCGGTTGAATCGAACCCTGGTGCGTTTAGCCGCTTGGTGCGGTTCGTTTGGGTCGGTGTGAGCGACTATTAGGTGTGAATGCACCCTAAAAAACATGGTTCACTGAGAACTACACCTGCACACACTAGTCTGTTGAGTATGGCGTGAGTGTTACATGTTGTGATCATGGATGTTGCCCCTCGTGTCTGTTGTGTGATTGTGATGTGCTCTATGTGACATGGACTGTATGTAGTAACGTGTGTTGTTCTCTTTTATCCTCACACCGGTATCTACTTGTCTTTCCTCCTTTTTATTTTATTTTATATATTTGTTTATAACTAATGCTGTTGATATATAGTGATTTTAAGGGTGTCTATCACCATCCAGGGACAACAGCTGGAAATTAGCCATGTCGGCTAAAGCTGCTCCATTGTGACAGTTCATCGATGGGGACCACGACACTATAAATAAATAACTAAACTAAACATGAAAAAGTAAAATATGTCATGCTTTTATTGTGAAATGGGAAAACTGTTTTTATAAAAGCAGATTTTTTATTGTGTGAATCAAATAATTAAGGTTCATTAAACAGATATTAAAATTAAATGGAAATAATAAAACAAGTTGATTCCTACAAACAAATGATTAAACATTGGACGGGGGGTTACATCTTCAAACATTTCAGAATACAACTTTATTAACACAGAAACCTTTAAAGAAAGTTTCCCTTTATAAAAAAATAGCGTTTAAAAAACATCTCAGCATCGGATCATCCCCAGAACCGCTGCCGGCCCGCGGGTGGAGTCAGCGCCTCCTGAGGGGCGGGTGGGAGGCTGAACACCGACCCCCCCGCCTCCACCGTGAACAGAAAGATCATGTTGGCGACCGTCATGGCGATGCTCGGCAGGAAGGAGAGGCCGAACCCGAAACCCCGGATACTGCTGCCGAACGCCGCCGCCACCCAGTACACCAGCCTGAGAAACAAAACAAACGCACCTTTAGTTAAACCAGCCTGAGAAACAAAACAAACGCACCTTTAGTTAAAGCAGACAGAGACCCAAAACAAACGCACCTTTAGTTAAACCAGCCTGAGAAACTGGAGTTACGTACTGTAACCCAGCTTCTATGAGTATAGGCTTCGCCCTCTAAGGCTATCGCTATTGGGTAATCCCTCTGCACATGTGCAGCACTGACAGACTTAATCCACGCCCACCTATGACATGGGCCCCACCTACGGACTCACTTCCGTATAAATAGGAAGTAGTCCCTACAATCTGCTCCCACACAAACAGCTTTTCTTCAGCTATTCGCGGAGCCAGTGGGGCCCGAACCTTAGAGGGCTGCGCCTATACTCATAGAAGCTGGGTTACAGTACGTAACCCCAGTTCTATTTCGTATAAGGCTTCGCCCTCTAAGGCTATCGCTATTGGGTTAAGGGCGAAGCAGGATGTAGTCCACGCCCCACTGGTCCGTCCGTTACCAGAAGCACAAAACACACCTACTCAATTAATAACCCATGTCCATTTCGCCATGCGTAAATGGAGCATCACATTCCCAGGGAATATAGCATTTAAAAAACGAATATTCTCCATACGGGAACGAAGGTAGGCTAAATAGGCTACCTGTAAAAAGTAGAGACCAAAGTCCCACTTGTTAAAACGATCAAAGAGGGGGGAAAGGGCAGCTCTCTAAGTGCTGACAGGCAGGAGAGAGGGCACGCAGTTGAGTCCCCGACATTACTCACTCTGACAGGACACTCAGTACTGAGTGTGTCAGAGAGGAATGGGAGACATCCCTCAAAATAAACACGAATAAAAGAACAGGGGGAAGACCAAGATGCAGCAGTGCAAATGTCTTCCACTGTCATTCCTCCGTGCAACGCCGTGGAGGAGGAAATTCCTCTGGTGCCGTGCGCTTTGATGTTCTCCGGGGGATCCAACCCAGAGGAGACATACGCCTGTGACACAGCCCGTGTGACAGGCGCTGTGCCGACAGAGGCTGCCCTATTGAGCGCTCTCTGTAATGCACAAACAGACGAGCTGCGTAAAGCAGCCGTGCGTGCAATATAGCATGACAGCGCGCGCGCACGGGACGGAGGAGATGAGATGTGGCTTCCTCCTCTGATGTGTGAGGAGGAGGAAAGAAGCCATCCAAAGGTATCACTCTCGATCTAAAGAGCTTGTGATCACCTTTGGCATAAAAGCCGGGTTCGGGCTCAAAACAGCTGAGCTGCCATCTCCTTGGATCTGGAGACATGACGGAGCCACAGAGAGAGCAGACAAATCACTCAGAGCCAAGAGCAGAGCTACTTTGGCTGACAAGAACTTCAGGGGAACCTGATCTAAAGGTTCAAATGGAGCTTTACTCAGTGCGCGTAACACTAAAGCCAAATCCCATTGAGGCGCCAAAGCGCGTGACACAGGTCTGAGTCTCTGTGCTCCCCGTAGAAAACGTTTTGTCAGCGGGTGACTAAACACCGTGCTGACCCCAAACCTACGTGGCAAGATGAAATGGCAGCAGCATGTTTTGACCGTGCTATAAGCCAATTCCTGTCCAGCAACAGCTGGAGGAACGACAGCACGAGGCAGGGGGCCCCACGGGGTCCAGGCTTTTCCCTACACACCACTGCTGTCCATTTGGCTGTGTAGGATGTGGGTTCAGCAGCTGCGCTGATCGAACACCTCCCTGGCGATCTATGTAGGCCGCCGCTGCTTTGTTGTCTGTTCAATCAACACATGTTGATTGAACAGCAACAGGACGAAGTGCTGGAGCTGTTCAATCAACACATGTTGATTGAACAGCAACGGGACGAAGTGCTGGAGCACTTTCCATACGGAGAGTAATTCCAGCACGTTTATATGGAGAGACATGTGAGCCGGCCACTGTCCCCCCACTGCCTGCGACATGCACGTTCCTCAGCCTGCGAGAGATGCGTCTGTGAACACTGCGGTGTGTGACGTCACTCTGCTCAGCGGCACCCCCACTGACAGGACGTGGGGATGTTTCCAGTAGGTCAAATCCAAAACCACGGAAGGAGGAATGTACACCATGCGTCTCCTCTGACGCACGGGGTCGATGCACAGGCGAATAAACCACATGGAGTCTCCTCACTGTGAAGGAGACCCAGGGGGATCACCACGTGACCAGCTGATATCATGCCTAACAGCTGCATCACGGAGAGGGGTGTCACCGCCCCGCGGGGTGTGATGCGCCGGAGGAGAGCTGTCACTTTCTCCCCTCTCCGCTGTGAGAGTCGTGCTCTCATGCGGGCTGAGTTCAATTCCACTCCCAGTTAAAAAGATAACCTGGGAGGGACGAGGACAGCTCTTCTTCCAGTTGATAATGAAACCCAGGTTTGACCGATGAGATACGAACTGTATCGTCTGTAAGCCGCTTCCTCCCTTCCTGGAGCGAGCCAGCCACAGCCGGTCGTCCAGGTAAAATAACCCTCATCCCCATTCTGAGTAGCTGCTCCAACCGTCTCCACCCACTTTGAAAAAGTGGGTGGAGACAGGAATGAGAAACGTAGGAAATTGCTCTGTTTCGGGATGATGGTTACGTGGAGGTAAGCATCCTTCAGGACTATGGATGTGAACCAGTCTCCCTGGTGAACACTCCAGCACCTGTTTGATCGTCAGCATGGGAAAAGGCCATTCCCTTGTTGGACACTGACAGACCGAGGATGGGTCTCATTCCCCGCGCCCCGTCTCCTTCGGGACCAGAAAATACCGGGAGTAAATAACCCTGATTTTCTTCCCCATGAGGAACCCTGGAAAAAAGCTTTCTTTTAACAAGAGTTCCTGCCGCTCTGCACGGAGCGCGAGACACTGTTCCCGGGATGACAGGGCTCCCTGTATCCCGTAGAACTGCGGGGGGGAGAGGCGAACTGCAGAGACTATCCTCTGCCCATCCGCCTGCTCATCCATCTGTCCATCAGACACACGCGCCGCCACCCTGAGTACCATCCAGTACTCTGATAGCGCCGGGTGTACATTCTCTGGATGTGCTGTGGTTGGTGGCAAACCACGCCAGAGCCCTCCACACGCTGCATTTCACACAGGCTCTCAATATGTCGCCGTTTAGGAGAAGACTCGTAAACCGCGCGTTCACGCTCAACACCACTAAGGGATGAGCGGAGGTGTGTGCAGTGCTGTCCACACGAGGCATAATAATGGCCCTCCGTGGGCTTATTACGACCGTGGGTAGGAGGTGTCTGAGACAGAGGAAAAATCCATGCTGCCTAAACCCAAAAAGTTTACGGTAGACGGATTGAATAGTAAGCCCTGCTGTTTTATTAACCGATAAGTTAAAACCCAGCCGGCTTAACCGGGGAGCCTTGCTGCATATTATCTTCCATCTGTCCATTGAACACACGCGCCGCCACTCAGCGCGCCAACCTGCTCTGGATGTGTTGTGGTTGTCATGGTGACGAGCGACGCCAGAGCCCTCCAGATGCTGCATTTCACACAGGCTCTCATTATGTCCACTGTAACACATTTTCCTGTCAAACAACAGTAAAGCGCCGGCAGTCTCTTCACAGACGCCTGCACTTCACTGCAATACCACAGTACTCATACTGTGAAATGACTTTACAGCCTCTTACTGTAAAAATAAAATACAGTATACTGCTGTATTTATTCAATTAACAGTAAAATACTGGCAGCAGAGACGCCAGCAATACACTGAAATTATACAGTATTCATACTGTTGAACTATTTCAGTTTATTGCTGTAAAAAATTAAATAATTCACAGTAACATTCTGGTTAGGGGGCTGCCAGTAGATTAGTGTTGAAAATTGGCTGTAAAATAACAGCAATTGCTTACAGTGTTAAACCGGACACCGAGGTGCGTTCACGCTCAAACCTGCTGAGGAATGAGCGGAGGTGTGTGCAGTGCTATTCACACAGTGCGTAATAACAGCCCTGGGCTCATTACGACCGTGTGTAGTAGGCACATCTGGGACAGAGGAAAAAAAACGTGCTGCCTGCTAACCGACAGGTTAGGAGCATCAGGTTTAAACGTCAAGCCCTGCTGTCTAATAACCGCCTGGTTAAATACAGCTGGCTTGCGCCACGAGCCCTGCTGCCTGCTGACTGACAGGTTACAGCCGGCTCTTGCACCTCCACACGCTGTATTGCACAGCGGCTCTCACCATGTCGCCGTTTAGGAGAAGGCTCGTAAACCGGACATTGAGGCGCGTTCACGCACAAACCTGCTGAGGAATGAACGGTGTGTGGAGGCATATCTGTGACATAGGAAACAAGCCCTGCTGCCTAATAACCGACAGGCTATGAGGCAGCCGGTTATGTCATCCGGAGGAGAGCTCTCCTGAACCGGGGGAACGGGGAGGTCTCATTAGGCGGCTGCCTTTCCGATGATCTCCGGGAGTTCCTGGAGAATACCGCCTATACGGCAGAGCCAAGATGGCGGATAGTGTCGGCCCGGCAGCCAAACCTATAGGCTCGGCTGCCGGGCCGACACCGGGCCCCGCCCTGTCTCCCCCGTCCGGAGGAGAGGGAGACAGGGCGGGGGAACCACATGGTGATCCGTGAATGGAGGGGAAGGAGTCGCCTGACTGCTGCCCGCCACTCGGATCCAATAATCAAGGGCTTGGTCCACAGAGTAAGACTCCTGGACTAGCCAATCATCCCCGGCCGCAGCCGCGAGAGCGTTCGCTCTCCGCTGTCTGTGGGCCAGAGGAAGACGGACACAATGAGTGCACGACACCTGGGGAGTGAGAGCCGCGTTTGCGTGCTCCAATCCCCGGCAGGACTCACCTGTATCGTCTGTGTAAAGCCGCTTCCTCCCTGGAGCGAGCCAGCCACAGCCGGTCGTAACTCATATGTCGGCTAACACCGAGCCCCGCCCTGTCTCCCCCGTCCGGAGGAGAGGGAGGATGGGGCCAGGGGGAAATGTTTGCTTTCTAGTAAACAGCTCTGAAAAGAGCTTGTGCCTGTACAGTGCTTCTGCAACGGAGTGCTGAAGAAAAGTGGGAGCAGATTGTAGGGACTACTTCCTATTTATACGGAAGTGAGTCCGTAGGTGGGGCCCACGTCATAGGTGGGCTTGGATTAAGTCTGTCAGTGCTGCACACGTGCAGAGGGATTACCCAATAGCGATAGCCTTAGAGGGCGAAGCCTTATACGAAATAGAACAAAACAAACACACCTTTAGTTAAACCAGACTGAGACACAAAACAAACGCACCTTTAGTTAAACCAGACGGAGACACAAAACAAACGCACCTTTAGTTAAACCAGACGGAGACACAAAACAAACGCACCTTTAGTTAAACCAGCCTGAGAAACAAAACAAACGCACCTTTAGTTAAACCAGACGGAGACACAAAACAAACGCACCTTTGGTTAAACCAGACAGAGACACAAAACAAACGCACCTTTGGTTAAACCAGACAGAGACACAAAACAAACGCACCTTTGGTTAAACCAGACAGAGACACAAAACAAACGCACCTTTGGTTAAACCAGCCTGAGAAACAAAACAAACGCACCTTTGGTTAAACCAGACAGAGACACAAAACAAACGCACCTTTAGTTAAAACAGCCTGAGAAACAAAACAAACGCACCTTTAGTTAAACCAGCCTGAGACACAAAACAAACGCACCTTTGGTTAAACCAGACAGAGACACAAAACAAACGCACCTTTGGTTAAACCAGACAGAGACACAAAACAAACGCACCTTTAGTTAAACCAGACGGAGACAAAACAAACGCACCTTTTGTTAAACCAGCCTGAGAAACAAAACAAAGCACCTTTGGTTAAACCAGACAGAGACACAAAACAAACGCACCTTTAGTTAAACCAGCCTGAGACACAAAACAAACGCACCTTTAGTTAAACCAGCCTGATACACAAAACAAACGCACCTTTGGTTAAACCAGCCTGAGACACAAAACAAACACACCTTTGGTTAAACCAGCCTGAGACACAAAACAAACGCACCTTTAGTTAAACCAGCCTGATACACAAAACAAACGCACCTTTGGTTAAACCAGCCTGAGAAACAAAACAAACGCACCTTTAGTTAAACCAGCCTGAGACACAAAACAAACGCACCTTTGGTTAAACCAGCCTGAGACACAAAACAAACGCACCTTTGGTTAAACCAGCCTGAGACACAAAACAAACGCACCTTTAGTTAAACCAGCCTGATACACAAAACAAACGCACCTTTGGTTAAACCAGACGGAGACACAAAACAAACGCATCTTTAGTTAAACCAGACGGAGACACAAAACAAACGCACCTTTGGTTAAACCAGACAGAGACACAAAACAAACGCACCTTTAGTTAAACCAGACGGAGACACAAAACAAACGCACCTTTGGTTAAACCAGACGGAGACACAAAACAAACGCATCTTTAGTTAAACTAGACGGAGACACAAAACAAACGCACCTTTGGTTAAACCAGACAGAGACACAAAACAAACGCATCTTTAGTTAAACCAGACGGAGACACAAAACAAACGCACCTTTGGTTAAACCAGACAGAGACACAAAACAAAGGCACCTTTAGTTAAACCAGACGGAGACACAAAACAAACGCACCTTTGGTTAAACCAGACAGAGACACAAAACAAACTCATCTTTAGTTAAACCAGACGGAGCCAAACAAACGCACCTTTAGTTAAACCAGCCTGAGAAACAAAACAAACGCACCTTTAGTTAAACCAGACGGAGACACAAAACAAACGCACCTTTGGTTAAACCAGACAGAGACACAAAACAAACGCATCTTTAGTTAAACCAGACGGAGACACAAAACAAACGCACCTTTTGTTAAACCAGCCTGAGAAACAAAACAAACGCACCTTTAGTTAAACCAGACAGAGACACAAAACAAACGCACCTTTGGTTAAACCAGACAGAGACGCAAAACAAACGCACCTTTAGTTAAACCAGACGGAAACACAAAACAAACGCATCTTTAGTTAAACCAGACGGAGACGCAAAACAAACGCACCTTTGGTTAAACCAGACGGAGACACAAAACAAACGCATCTTTAGTTAAACTAGACGGAGACACAAAACAAACGCACCTTTGGTTAAACCAGACAGAGACACAAAACAAACGCATCTTTAGTTAAACCAGACGGAGACACAAAACAAACGCACCTTTGGTTAAACCAGCCTGAGAAACAAAACAAACGCACCTTTGGTTAAACCAGACGGAGACACAAAACAAACGCATCTTTAGTTAAACCAGACGGAGACACAAAACAAACGCATCTTTAGTTAAACTAGACGGAGACACAAAACAAACGCACCTTTGGTTAAACCAGACAGAGACACAAAACAAACGCATCTTTAGTTAAACCAGACGGAGACACAAAACAAACGCACCTTTGGTTAAACCAGCCTGAGAAACAAAACAAACGCACCTTTGGTTAAACCAGACGGAGACACAAAACAAACGCATCTTTAGTTAAACCAGACAGAGACACAAAACAAACGCACCTTTGGTTAAACCAGACAGAGACACAAAACAAACGCACCTTTAGTTAAACCAGACAGAGACACAAAACAAACGCACCTTTGGTTAAACCAGACAGAGACACAAAACAAACGCATCTTTAGTTAAACCAGACAGAGACACAAAACAAACGCACCTTTGGTTAAACCAGACAGAGACACAAAACAAACGCACCTTTGATTAAACCAGCCTGAGACACAAAACAAACGCACCTTTTGTTAAACCAGCCTGAGAAACAAAACAAACGCACCTTTAGTTAAACCAGACAGAGACACAAAACAAACGCACCTTTGGTTAAACCAGACAGAGACACAAAACAAACGCATCTTTAGTTAAACCAGACAGAGACACAAAACAAACGCACCTTTGGTTAAACCAGACAGAGACACAAAACAAACGCACCTTTGATTAAACCAGCCTGAGACACAAAACAAACGCACCTTTTGTTAAACCAGCCTGAGAAACAAAACAAACGCACCTTTAGTTAAACCAGACAGAGACACAAAACAAACGCACCTTTGGTTAAACCAGACAGAGACACAAAACAAACGCATCTTTAGTTAAACCAGACAGAGACACAAAACAAACGCACCTTTGGTTAAACCAGACAGAGACACAAAACAAACGCACCTTTGGTTAAACCAGACAGAGACACAAAACAAACGCACCTTTGATTAAACCAGCCTGAGACACAAAACAAACGCACCTTTAGTTAAACCAGACGGAGACACAAAACAAACGCACCTTTAGTTAAACAGCCTCAGACTCAATTTAAAGGTGGGGGTCTAATCCTGAGCTACAGGTGGTCCTGAACTAAAGGGGGTCCTGAGCTACAGGTGGTCCTGAGCTACAGGTGGGTTCTGGGGGGTCCTGAGCTACAGGTGGGTTCTGGGGGGTCCTGAGCTACAGGTGCGTTCTGGGTTCTGGAGGGTCCTGACTCCTGAGCTACAGGGGGTCCTGAGCTACAGGTGGTCCTGAGCTACAAGTGGTTCTAGGTTCTGAGTTCTGGGGGGTCTCACCTCCCGAAGGCAAAGACCACGGTCAGCAGGGGGACCAGCTTCAGGTGGTTCTGGGGGGTCCTGAGCTACAGGTGGTCCTGAGCTACAGGTGGTTCTGGGGGGTCCTGAGTTACAGGTGGTCATGAGCTACAGGTGGTTCTGAGCTACCGGTGGGTTCTGGGTTCTGAGCTACAGGTGGTCCTGAGCTACAGGGGGTTCTGGGCTACAGGGGGTCCTGAGCTACAGGTGGTTCTGGGGGGTCCTGAGTTACAGGTGGTCCTGAGCTACAGGTGGTTCTGAGCTACAGGTGGTTCTGAGCTACAGGTGGTTCTGGGTTACAGGTGGTTCTGGGTTACAGGTGGTCCTGAGCTACAGGTGGTCCTGAGCTACAGGTGGTCCTGAGCTACAGGGGGTCCTGAGCTACAGGGGGTTCTGGGGGTCCTGAGCTACAGGGGGTTGAGCTACAGGTGGTCCTGAGCTACAGGTGGTCCTGAGCTACAGGGGGTCCTGAGCTACAGGGGGTCCTGAGCTACAGGGGGTTCTGGGGGTCCTGAGCTACAGGGGGTTGAGCTACAGGTGGTCCTGAGCTACAGGTGGTCCTGATCTACAGGTTGTTCTGAGCTACAGGTGGTTCTGGGTTACAGGTGGTCCTGAGCTACAGGTGGTCCTGAGCTACAGGGGGTCCTGAGCTACAGGGGGTCCTGAGCTACAGGGGGTTCTGGGGGTCCTGAGCTACAGGGGGTTGAGCTACAGGTGGTCCTGAGCTACAGGTGGTCCTGAGCTACAGGTGGCTACAGGTGGTTCTGGGGTGTCCTGAGCTACAGGGGGTTGAGCTACAGGTGGTTCTGAGCTACAGGTGGTCCTGAGCTACAGGGGGTCCTGAGCTACAGGTGGGTTCTGAGCTACAGGTGGCTACAGGTGGTCCTGAGATACAGGTGGTCCTGAGCTACAGGTGGTTGTGGGTTCTGGGGGGTCCTGAGCTACAGGTGGTTCTGGGGTGTCCTGAGCTACAGGTGGTTCTGGGAGGTCCTGAGCTATAGGTGGTCCTGAGCTACAGGTGGTTCTGGGGGGTCCTGAGCTACAGGTGGTCCTGAGCTACAGGTGGTTCTGGGTTCTGGGGGGTCCTGAGCTACAGGTGGTTCTGGGTTCTGAGTTCTTGGGGGTCTCACCTCCCGAAGGCAAAGACAACGGTCAGCAGGGGGACCAGCTTCAGGTGGTCCTGGTTCAGGTACACTGACATGACGGACAGGTTCAGGAAGTAGATGAGGAACAGGGAGGCGGAGTCAGAGACGAAGCGTCGGTGCACAGAGACCTCAGGAAGCCCCGCCCCCTTTGCCTCGTCATCAAAGTGAGGGCCAATCACAGAGGACCTGAGGCGAGTGACACCCAGCACCACCCAACCTGAGAGACAGACAGGTGAGAGGCAGACAGGTGAGAGACAGACAGACAGGTGAGAGACAGACAGACAGGTGAGAGACAGACAGACAGGTGAGAGACAGACAGGTCCTCACCCAGGACTACAGGCAGCACACTGAACACGGAGCACCTCAGGGTGTAGACGACTCTGAGGGGGGGGCTGTCCATCAGGGGGGCGTCAAACGGCAGGAAGACAAACCCCCCCCACACCAAGAGAGGGAAGAACAGGGCCGCCGTCCCCAGAGAGACAGACAGCTTCAGCACGTCCCTGCACCCCCCACCTGAGAGACAGACAGGTAGAGAGACAGATTAGAGACAGACAGGTAGAGACAGAAGGTTACAGACAACACAGTAAGGGGACGTGTCAGCCAGCGTTAGGGCTGCACGATATATATCGCGTTGTGACGATAATCGCGATATGCGCGATAGTCACATCACGTGGACGTGCAATCTTTTTTGTTGATTTTTTGTAGGACAATCAAGTAGGCAAATGAACTCAAACACGTCATGTTACAATTATTTTGCTGCTTGCTACAAAAGGAAAAGTTGCGCGGATCTCATGTCAGGGTGAGTGACAGCAAACCACCGATCACAGCCAGATCTCCAAAGCAAACGGACCCGGTGACTACAGGTAGAAACACTGAATAAAGTGGTTTCATGTGTTTCTCCAGTTCAGCGCTGCTAACC
>JAPTMU010000271.1:95369-97736 GCA_028583405.1 Pogonophryne albipinna
TACAGAGAGAGACAGAGATACAGAGAGAGACAGTGAGAGACAGATATACAGAGAGAGACAGAGATACAGAGAGAGAGAGAGACAGAGATACAGAGAGAGACAGAGATACAGAGAGAGAGTGAGAGACAGAGACAGAGAGAGATTGAGATACAGAGAGAGAGAGAGACAGAGATACAGAGAGAGAGAGAGAGAGAGAGAGATACAGAGAGAGACAGAGATACAGAGAGAGAGAGAGACAGAGATACAGAGAGAGACAGAGATACAGAGAGAGAGAGAGAGACAGAGATACAGAGAGAGACAGAGATACAGAGAGAGAGTGAGAGACAGAGACAGATATACAGAGAGAGACAGAGATACAGAGAGAGACAGTGAGAGACAGAGATACAGAGAGAGAGAGAGATACAGAGAGAGAGACAGACAGACAGACAGAGAGATACAGAGAGAGAGAGAGATACAGAGAGACAGAGAGAGATTGAGAGACAGAGATACAGAGAGAGATGGAGAGAGAGACAGAGAGATACAGAGATACAGAGAGAGATACAGAGAGAGACAGTGAGAGACAGATATACAGAGAGATACAGAGAGAGAGAGAGACAGAGATACAGAGAGAGACAGAGATACAGAGAGACAGTGAGAGACAGAGATACAGAGAGAGACAGTGAGAGACAGATATACAGAGAGAGACAGAGATACAGAGAGAGACAGTGAGAGACAGATATACAGAGAGAGACAGAGATACAGAGAGAGAGAGAGACAGAGATACAGAGAGATACAGAGAGAGAGAGAGAGACAGAGACAGAGAGAGATTGAGATACAGAGAGAGAGAGAGACAGAGATACAGAGAGAGAGAGAGAGAGAGAGATACAGAGAGAGACAGAGATACAGAGAGAGAGAGAGAGAGAGATACAGAGAGAGAGAGAGAGAGAGAGATACAGAGAGAGACAGAGATACAGAGAGAGAGAGAGACAGAGATACAGAGAGAGACAGAGATACAGAGAGAGAGTGAGAGACAGAGAGAGATTGAGATACAGAGAGAGAGAGAGACAGAGATACAGAGAGAGAGAGAGAGAGAGAGATACAGAGAGAGACAGAGATACAGAGAGAGAGAGAGACAGAGATACGAGAGAGAGAGAGAGAGAGAGAGATACAGAGAGAGACAGAGATACAGAGAGAGAGAGAGACAGAGATACAGAGAGAGAGAGAGACAGAGATACAGAGAGAGAGAGAGAGACAGAGATACAGAGAGAGACAGAGATACAGAGAGAGAGTGAGAGACAGAGACAGATATACAGAGAGAGACAGAGATACAGAGAGAGACAGTGAGAGACAGAGATACAGAGAGAGAGAGAGATACAGAGAGAGAGACAGACAGACAGACAGAGAGATACAGAGAGAGACAGAGATACAGAGAGAGAGAGAGAGAGAGAGATACAGAGAGAGACAGAGATACAGAGAGAGAGAGAGACAGAGATACAGAGAGAGAGAGAGAGAGAGAGATACAGAGAGAGACAGAGATACAGAGAGAGAGAGAGACAGAGATACAGAGAGAGAGAGAGACAGAGATACAGAGAGAGAGAGAGAGACAGAGATACAGAGAGAGACAGAGATACAGAGAGAGAGTGAGAGACAGAGACAGATATACAGAGAGAGACAGAGATACAGAGAGAGACAGTGAGAGACAGAGATACAGAGAGAGAGAGAGATACAGAGAGAGGACAGACAGACAGACAGAGAGATACAGAGAGAGACAGAGATACAGAGAGAGAGAGAGAGAGAGAGATACAGAGAGAGACAGAGATACAGAGAGAGAGAGAGACAGAGATACAGAGAGAGAAGAGAGAGAGAGATACAGAGAGAGACAGAGATACAGAGAGAGAGAGAGACAGAGATACAGAGAGAGACAGAGATACAGAGAGAGAGAGAGAGCAGAGATACAGAGAGAGACAGAGATACAGAGAGAGAGTGAGAGACAGAGACAGATATACAGAGAGAGACAGAGATACAGAGAGAGACAGTGAGAGACAGAGATACAGAGAGAGAGAGAGATACAGAGAGAGACAGAGATACAGAGAGAGAGAGAGAGATACAGAGAGACAGACAGACAGACAGAGAGAGAGATACAGAGAGAGAGACAGACAGACAGACAGAGAGAGAGAGAGAGAGAGATACAGAGAGAGAGAGAGATACAGAGAGAGAGGTAATATATTGTTGTAAATTGTTTAATGAATGAATTGTTTTTGTATTTTTTTTTTTCTTATCATATATCCTTGACGCTTTGGCAATATTGTTCACCTGACATTCATGCCAATAAAGCATATTGGATTGAATTGAATTGAATTGAGAGATACAGAGAGAGAAAGAGAGAGA
>JAPTMU010000271.1:98736-126236 GCA_028583405.1 Pogonophryne albipinna
AGACTTATCTACAATCTGAGGTAATAAAGAGAGAGAGAAGTAGGAACATTTCCCATAGACTTCTATACAATCTGAGGTAATAAAGAGAGAGAGAAGTAGGAACATTTCCTCATAGACTTCTATACAATCTGAGGTAATAAAGAGAGAGAGAAGTAGGAACATTTCCTCATAGACTTCTATACAATCTGAGGTAATAAAGAGAGAGAAGTAGGAACATTTCCTCATAGACTCTATACAATCTGAGGTAATAAAGAGAGAGAGAAGTAGGAACATTTCCTCATAGACTTCTCTACAATCTGAGGTAATAAAGAGAGAGAGAATTAGGAACATTTCCTCATAGACTTCTCTACAATCTGAGGTAATAAAGAGAGAGAGAAGTAGGAACATTTCCTCATAGACTTCTATACAATCTGAGGTAATAAAGAGAGAGAGAAGTAGGAACATTTCCTCATAGACTTCTCTACAATCTGAGGTAATAAAGAGAGAGAGAAGTAGGAACATTTCCTCATAGACTTCTATACAATCTGAGGTAATAAAGAGAGAGAGAATTAGGAACATTTCCTCATAGACTTCTATACAATCTGAGGTAATACAGAGAGAGAGAAGTAGGAACATTTCCTCATAGACTTCTATACAATCTGAGGTAATAGAGAGAGAGAGAGAAGTAGGAACATTTCCTCATAGACTTCTCTACAATCTGAGGTAATAAAGAGAGAGAGAAGTAGGAACATTTCCTCATAGACTTCTATACAATCTGAGGTAATAGAGAGAGAAGTAGGAACATTTCCTCATAGACTTCTCGACAATCTGAGTTAATAAAGAGAGAGAGAAGTAGGAACATTTCATCATAGACTTCTCTACAATCTGAGGTAATAAAGAGAGAGAGAAGTAGGAACATTTCCTCATAGACTTCTATACAATCTGAGGTAATAAAGAGAGAGAGAAGTAGGAACATTTCCTCATAGACTTCTCTACAATCTGAGGTAATAAAGAGAGAGAGAAGTAGGAACATTTCCTCATAGACTTCTATACAATCTGAGGTAATAAGAGAGAGAGAAGTAGGAACATTTCCTCATAGACTTATCTACAATCTGAGGTAATAAAGAGAGAGAGAAGTAGGAACATTTCCTCATAGACTTCTATACAATCTGAGGTAATAAAGAGAGAGAGAAGTAGGAACATTTCCTCATAGACTTCTATACAATCTGAGGTAATAAAGAGAGAGAGAAGGAGGAACATTTCCTCATAGACTTCTATACATCTGAGGTAATAAAGAGAGAGAAAGTAGGAACATTTCCTCATAGACTTCTATACAATCTGAGGTAATAAAGAAAGAGAGAAGTAGGAA
The DNA here is from genome assembly GCA_028583405.1 of Pogonophryne albipinna. Lineage (NCBI taxonomy): Eukaryota > Metazoa > Chordata > Actinopteri > Perciformes > Artedidraconidae > Pogonophryne > Pogonophryne albipinna. Next base: position 100,085 of record JAPTMU010000271.1, read on the forward strand.
CATTTCCTCATAGACTTCTCTACAATCTGAGGTAATAAAGAGAGAGAGAATTAGGAACATTTCCTCATAGACTTCTCTACAATCTGAGGTAATAAAGAGAGAGAGAAGTAGGAACATTTCCTCATAGACTTCTCTACAATCTGAGGTAATAAAGAGAGAGAGAAGTAGGAACATTTCCTCATAGACTTCTCTACAATCTGAGGTAATAAAGAGAGAGAGAAGTAGGAACATTTCCTCATAGACTTCTCTACAATCTGAGGTAATACAGAGAGAGAGAAGTAGGAACATTTCCTCATAGACTTCTCCACAATCTGAGGTAATAAAGAGAGAGAGAAGTAGGAACATTTCCTCATAGACTTCTCTACAATCTGAGGTAATAAAGAGAGAGAGAAGTAGGAACATTTCCTCATAGACTTCTATACAATCTGAGGTAATAGAAAGAGAGAGAAGTAGGAACATTTCCTCATAGACTTCTATACAATCTGAGGTAATAAAGAGAGAGAAGTAGGAACATTTCCTCATAGACTTCGATACAATCTGAGGTAATAAAGAGAGAGAGAAGTAGGAACATTTCCTCATAGACTTCTCTACATTCTGAGGTAATAGAGAGAGAGAGAAGTAGGAACATTTCCTCATAGACTTCTCTACAATCTGAGGTAATAAAGAGAGAGAGAAGTAGGAACATTTCTTCATAGACTTCTATACAATCTGAGGTAATAGAAAGAGAGAGAAGTAGGAACATTTCTTCATAGACTTCTATACAATCTGAGGTAATAAAGAGAGAGAAGTAGGAACATTTCCTCATAGACTTCGATACAATCTGAGGTAATAAAGAGAGAGAAGTAGGAACATTTCCTCATAGACTTCTATACAATCTGAGGTAATAAAGAGAGAGAAGTAGGAACATTTCCTCATAGACTTCTCTACAATCTGAGGTAATAAAGAGAGAGAGAAGTAGGAACATTTCCTCATAGACTTCTATACAATCTGAGGTAATTGAGAGAGGGAGAAGTAGGAATATTTCCTCATAGACTTCTATACAATCTGAGATAATAAAGAGAGAGAGAAGTAGGAACATTTCCTCATAGACTTCTCTACAATCTGAGGTAATAAAGAGAGAGAGAAGTAGGAACATTTCCTCATAGACTTCTATACAATCTGAGGTAATAAAGAGAGAGAAGTAGGAACATTTCCTCATAGACTTCTCTACAATCTGAGGAAATAGAAAGAGAGAGAAATAGGAACATTTCCTCATAGACTTCTCTACAATCTGAGGTAATAAAGAGAGAGAAGTAGGAACATTTCCTCATAGACTTCTCTACAATCTGAGGTAATAAAGAGAGAGAGAAGTAGGAACATTTCCTCATAGACTTCTATACAATCTGAGGTAATAAAGAGAGAGAGAAGTAGGAAACATTTCCTCATAGACTTCTCTACAATCTGAGGTAATAAAGAGAGAGAGAAGTAGGAACATTTCCTCATAGACTTCTATACAATCTGAGGTAATAGAGAGAGGGAGAAGTAGGAATATTTCCTCATAGACTTCTATACAATCTGAGATAATAAAGAGAGAGAGAAGTAGGAACATTTCCTCATAGACTTCTCTACAATCTGAGGTAATAAAGAGAGAGAAGTAGGAACATTTCCTCATAGACCTCTATACAATCTGAGGTAATAAAGAGAGAGAAGTAGGAACATTTCCTCATAGACTTCTCTACAATCTGAGGTAATAAAGAGAGAGAGAAGTAGGAACATTTCCTCATAGACTTCTCTACAATCTGAGGTAATAAAGAGAGAGAGAAGTAGGAACATTTCCTCATAGACTTCTCTACAATCTGAGGTAATAAAGAGAGAGAGAAGTAGGAACATTTCCTCATAGACTTCTCTACAATCTGAGGTAATAAAGAGAGAGAGAAGTAGAAACATTTCCTCATAGACTTCTCTACAATCTGAGGTAATAAAGAGAGAGAGAAGTAGGAACATTTCGCAATCGAGTAGACTTCTATACAATCTGAGGTAATAAAGAGAGAGAGAAGTAGGAACATTTCCTCATAGACTTCTATACAATCTGAGGTAATAAAGAGAGAGAGAAGTAGGAACATTTCCTCATAGACTTCTCTACAATCTGAGGTAATAAAGAGAGAGAGAGAGAAGTAGGAACATTTCCTCATAGACTTCTCTACAATCTGAGGTAATAAAGAGAGAGAGAAGTAGGAACATTTCCTCATAGACTTCTATACAATCTGAGGTAATAAGAGAGAGAGAAGTAGGAACATTTCCTCATAGACTTCTCTACAATCTGAGGTAATAAAGAGAGAGAGAAGTAGGAACATTTCCTCATAGACTTCTATACAATCTGAGGTAATAAAGAGAGAGAGAAGTAGGAACATTTCCTCATAGACTTCTATACAATCTGAGGTAATAAGAGAGAGAGAAGTAGGAACATTTCCTCATAGACTTCTCTACAATCTGAGGTAATAAAGAGAGAGAGAAGTAGGAACATGTCCTCATAGACTTCTATACAATCTGAGGTAATAAAGAGAGAGAAGTAGGAACATTTCCTCATAGACTTCTATACAATCTGAGGTAATAAAGAGAGAGAGAAGTAGGAACATTTCCTCATAGACTTCTCTACAATCTGAGGTAATAGAGAGAGAGAAGTAGGAACATTTCCTCATAGACTTCTATACAATCTGAGGTAATAAAGAGAGAGAAGTAGTTACATTTCCTCATAGACTTCTCTACAATCTGAGGTAATAAAGAGAGAGAGAAGTAGGAACACTTCCTCATAGACTTCTATACAATCTGAGGTAATAAAGAGAGAGAAGTAGGAACATTTCCTCATAGACTTCTATACAATCTGAGGTAATAGAGAGAGAGAAGTAGGAACATTTCCTCATAGACTTCTATACAATCTGAGGTAATAGAGAGAGAGAGAAGTAGGAACATTTCCTCATAGACTTCTATACAATCTGAGGTAATAAAGAGAGAGAGAAGTAGGAACATTTCCTCATAGACTTCTATACAATCTGAGGTAATAAAGAGAGAGAGAAGTAGGAACATTTCCTCATAGACTTCTATACAATCTGAGGTAATAAAGAGAGAGAGAAGTAGGAACATTTCCTCATAGACTTCTCTACAATCTGAGGTAATAAGAGAGAGAGAAAGTTAGGAACATTTCCTCATAGACTTCTCTACAATCTGAGGTAATAAAGAGAGAGAGAAGTAGGAACATTTCTCATAGACTTCTCTACAATCTGAGGTAATAAAGAGAGAGAGAAGTAGGAACATTTCCTCATAGACTTCTATACAATCTGAGGTAATAAAGAGAGAGAGAAGTAGGAACATTTCCTCATAGACTTCTCTACAATCTGAGGTAATAAAGAGAGAGAGAAGTAGGAACATTTCCTCATAGACTTCTATACAATCTGAGGTAATAAAGAGAGAGAGAAGTAGGAACATTTCCTCATAGACTTCTCTACAATCTGAGGTAATAAAGAGAGAGAGAAGTAGGAAACATTTCCTCATAGACTTCTCTACAATCTGAGGTAATAAGAGAGAGAGAAGTAGGAACATTTCCTCATAGACTTCTATACAATCTGAAGGTAATAAAGAGAGAGAGAAGTAGGAACATTTCCTCATAGACTTCTCTACAATCTGAGGTAATAAAGAGAGAGAGAGTAGGAACATTTCCTCATAGACTTCTATACAATCTGAGGTAATAAAGAGAGAGAAGTAGGAACATTTCCTCATAGACTTCTATACAATCTGAGGTAATAAAGAGAGAGAGAAGTAGGAACATTTCCTCATAGACTTCTCTACAATCTGAGGTAATAAAGAGAGAGAGAAGTAGGAACATTTCCTCATAGACTTCTCTACAATCTGAGGTAATAAAGAGAGAGAGAAGTAGGAACATTTTCCTCATAGACTTCTCTACAATCTGAGGTAATAAAGAGAGAGAGAAGTAGAAACATTTCCTCATAGACTTCTCTACAATCTGAGGTAATAAAGAGAGAGAGAAGTAGGAACATTTCCTCATAGACTTCTCTACAATCTGAGGCAATAGAGAGAGAAGCAGGAACATTTCCTCATAGACTTCTCTACAATCTGAGGTAATAAAGAGAGAGAAGTAGGAACATTTCCTCATAGACTTCTATACAATCTGAGGTAATAGAGAGAGAGAGAGAAGTAGGAACATTTCCTCATAGACTTCTATACAATCTGAGGTAATAAAGAGAGAGAGAAGTAGGAACATTTCCTCATTGACTTCTCTACAATCTGAGTTAATAAAGAGAGAGAGAAGTAGGAACATTTCCTCATAGACTTCTCTACAATCTGAGGTAATAGAGAGAGAAGCAGGAACATTTCCTCATAGACTTCTATACAATCTGAGGTAATAAAGAGAGAGAGAAGTAGGAACATTTCCTCATAGACTTCTCTACAATCTGAGGTAATAGAGAGAGAAGCAGGAACGTTTCCTCATAGACTTCTATACAATCTGAGGTAATACAGAGAGAGAGAAGTAGGAACATTTCCTCATAGACTTCTCTACAATCTGAGGTAATAAAGCGAGAGAGAGGTAGGAACATTTCCTCATAGACTTCTATACAATCTGAGGTAATAAAGAGAGAAGTAGGAACATTTCCTCATAGACTTCTCTACAATCTGAGGTAATAAAGAGAGAGAGAAGTAGGAACATTTCCTCATAGACTTCTCTACAATCTGAGGTAATAAAGAGAGAGAGAAGTAGGAACATTTCCTCATAGACTTCTCTACAATCTGATGTATAAAGAGAGAGAGAAGTAGGAACATTTCCTCATAGACTTCTCTACAATCTGAGGTAATAAAGAGAGAGAGAAGTAGAAACATTTCCTCATAGACTTCTCTACAATCTGAGGTAATAAAGAGAGAGAGAAGTAGGAACATTTCCTCATAGACTTCTATACAATATGAGGTAATAAAGAGAGAGGGAAGTAGGAACATTTCCTCATAGACTTCTATACAATATGAGGTAATAAAAGAGAGAGAAGTAGGAACATTTCCTCATAGACTTCTATACAATCTGAGGTAATAAAGAGAGAGAGAAGTAGGAACATTTCCTCATAGACTTCTATACAATCTGAGGTAATAAAGAGAGAGAGAAGTAGGAACATTTCCTCATAGACTTCTCTACAATCTGAGGTAATAGAGAGAGAGAGAAGTAGGAACATTTCCTCATAGACTTCTATACAATATGAGGTAATAAAAAGAGAGAGAAGTAGGAACATTTCCTCATAGACTTCTATACAATCTGAGGTAATAAAGAGAGAGAGAAGTAGGAACATTTCCTCATAGACTTCTATACAATCTGAGGTAATAAAGAGAGAGAGAAGTAGGAACATTTCCTCATAGACTTCTCTACAATCTGAGGTAATAAAGAGAGAGAGAAGTAGGAACATTTCGTCATAGACTTCTCTACAATCTGAGGTAATAAAGAGAGAGAGAAGTAGGAACATTTCCTCATAGACTTCTCTACAAACTGAGGTAATAAAGAGAGAGAGAGAAGTAGGAAAATGTCCTCATAGACTTCTCTACAATCTGAGGTAATAAAGAGAGAGAGAAGTAGGAACATTTCCTCATAGACTTCTATACAATCTGAGGTAATAGAGAGAGAGAGAAGTAGGAACATTTCCTTATAGACTGCTCTACAATCTGAGGTAATAAAGAGAGAGAGAAGTAGAAACATTTCCTCATAGACTTCTCTACAATCTGAGGTAATAAAGCGAGAGAGAAGTAGGAACATTTCCTCATAGACTTCTATACAATCTAAGGTAATAAAGAGAGAGAGAAGTAGGAACATTTCCTCATAGACTTCTCTACAATCTGAGGTAATAAAGCGAGAGAGAGGTAGGAACATTTCCTCATAGACTTCTATACAATCTGAGGTAATAAAGAGAGAGAAGTAGGAACATTTCCTCATAGACTTCTCTACAATCTGAGGTAATAAAGAGAGAGAGAAGTAGGAACATTTCCTCATAGACTTCTCTACAATCTGAGGTAATAAAGAGAGAGAGAAGTAGGAACATTTCCTCATAGACTTCTCTACAATCTGAGGTAATAAAGAGAGAGAGAAGTAGGAACATTTCCTCATAGACTTCTCTACAATCTGAGGTAATAAAGAGAGAGAGAAGTAGAAACATTTCCTCATAGACTTCTCTACAATCTGAGGTAATAAAGAGAGAGAGAAGTAGGAACATTTCCTCATAGACTTCTCTACAATCTGAGGAAATAGAGAGAGAAGCAGGAACATTTCCTCATAGACTTCTCTACAATCTGAGGTAATAAAGAGAGAGAAGTAGGAACATTTCCTCATAGACTTCTATACAATCTGAGGTAATAGAGAGAGAGAGAGAAGTAGGAACATTTCCTCATAGACTTCTATACAATCTGAGGTAATAAAGAGAGAGAGAAGTAGGAACATTTCCTCATTGACTTCTCTACAATCTGAGTTAATAAAGAGAGAGAGAAGTAGGAACATTTCCTCATAGACTTCTCTACAATCTGAGGTAATAGAGAGAGAAGCAGGAACATTTCCTCATAGACTTCTATACAATCTGAGGTAATAAAGAGAGAGAGAAGTAGGAACATTTCCTCATAGACTTCTCTACAATCTGAGGTAATAGAGAGAGAAGCAGGAACGTTTCCTCATAGACTTCTATACAATCTGAGGTAATACAGAGAGAGAGAAGTAGGAACATTTCCTCATAGACTTCTCTACAATCTGAGGTAATAAAGCGAGAGAGAGGTAGGAACATTTCCTCATAGACTTCTATACAATCTGAGGTAATAAAGAGAGAAGTAGGAACATTTCCTCATAGACTTCTCTACAATCTGAGGTAATAAAGAGAGAGAGAAGTAGGAACATTTCCTCATAGACTTCTCTACAATCTGAGGTAATAAAGAGAGAGAGAAGTAGGAACATTTCCTCATAGACTTCTCTACAATCTGATGTAATAAAGAGAGAGAGAAGTAGGAACATTTCCTCATAGACTTCTCTACAATCTGAGGTAATAAAGAGAGAGAGAAGTAGAAACATTTCCTCATAGACTTCTCTACAATCTGAGGTAATAAAGAGAGAGAGAAGTAGGAACATTTCCTCATAGACTTCTATACAATATGAGGTAATAAAGAGAGAGGGAAGTAGGAACATTTCCTCATAGACTTCTATACAATATGAGGTAATAAAAAGAGAGAGAAGTAGGAACATTTCCTCATAGACTTCTATACAATCTGAGGTAATAAAGAGAGAGAGAAGTAGGAACATTTCCTCATAGACTTCTATACAATCTGAGGTAATAAAGAGAGAGAGAAGTAGGAACATTTCCTCATAGACTTCTCTACAATCTGAGGTAATAGAGAGAGAGAGAAGTAGGAACATTTCCTCATAGACTTCTATACAATATGAGGTAATAAAAAGAGAGAGAAGTAGGAACATTTCCTCATAGACTTCTATACAATCTGAGGTAATAAAGAGAGAGAGAAGTAGGAACATTTCCTCATAGACTTCTATACAATCTGAGGTAATAAAGAGAGAGAGAAGTAGGAACATTTCCTCATAGACTTCTCTACAATCTGAGGTAATAAACGCCCTACTGGATGTTAGAGAAACTGCAGCTTTAAGGTTCTTAACTTTCAGACCTGTGTTTTTCTGAGCTTGGTATTTGTCTTTTATTTTGAAAGGAAGTGACGGAGTCTGTTTGAGCGACCAGCTGACTTTATTCACTGTGAGGTAATCATTTACAGTCATTAAAACAACATTTACATTCAAACAACAAACCCAAACGGGTGGAGCTGATTGGACCGTCTGCTTTGATTGACAGCGCTGTAAATGTGTGAAGACATTAACGTTTTATTTCTTGATACAAAACAATGATTTCCTGTGTGGCACCACATACACATTAAAACTCCATGAAGAAGACGACATGACATTAATTTATACAAAAACACTCTGAGATATAAATACATTATTTATAATCTGTATGGTACAAAAGAGTTTCACTCAGTGAGCTCAGTGATGGGGGGGGGGCGGTGTGATCAACCACAGTGACATTTAAATACTCAGCCAGATACAACTTTGGCAGAAAACCACAAAAAACACACAACGGGGTTGGGGGAGGGGAGGGGGTTCACACCAGAGTCCTGCATCGGGTCGGGTGGTATTTTTCCCAACGCTTTTTTCCGGGTTCGGTTCTGGGTAAAACAAAGATGATGTGTGTCGGGTCGCGGGTATTGTATAATAAATATATTAAAATAATAATAATTTAGTTTAATGTTTAAATCCTCAGACCTCTCCCCCGCGGGACCGCGCATAATCATAACCTCTGCAGCGCATCAGTCTTCTGAGCGCGCCACATTCGAAATGGCTGAGCTGAAGCTCTCTAGCGGAGAATACAGCATTTTCAATAACACTTCCTCAAGAGCGAAATCCAACGTCTGGAGGCTTCTGGTTCCTAGATGAGAAAAGAACCAACATCCCACGCTTTGAGACAAATATGCAACTGCGTGTGTTAACAATTGCACGTTTTCATTGCTCATATATAGGCTATGCGGGTTCGGGTCGGGTTGCGGAACTAATTGGCGATATGTGCAGGTAGCGGGGCGGGTTCGGTATTGCACGTCGCGGGAGCGGGTCTTGAAAATCAGACCCGTGCAGGACTCTGGTTCACACCAAACACAAGGCTGACATACACGTCCATTCAGTTAGCTACATGCTACAAGGTTAGCATAGCTCTGATCAACTCCATTTAGAAACCCAGAGATTTAGAGACGCTGATGAATGTGAGAAAACACAAAAGTTCCCAACGTCTTTTCATCTCGACTAAAGGCTAAAATCTGCGTTTGGTGTGAACACAGCTTCACAGACTGGGCTAAAGGGGTGGGGGCGGGGCTTAATTGATCAGGGCGGGGCTTGGGAGAAGGAGGAGGGGCTGGAATAAAAAAGACAACTCTGAACAAGAAGACAGACATTAACAGTAGCCCATCGGGATGCAGGATTCATTTTTACAGTGCGAGCAGAACAGAGAACACAAGTTAAAAACACAGACAGGTGGGAGCGGGGCTAAAGGGCGGAGGGGCGTGGTCAGTGAGGGGATCATTCTCATTGGTTGTTCTTCTTTTAACCATGTTTTCACTGTGCTTTCACAAGTCATATGCAGACAGGGACACTGGGCTCTGATTGGCCAACAGCAGCTGAGGTTTCAGAGATCCTGCAAGTGTTTTCATTGGATGGAGTGTCTTTATCAGCCAATCAGGATCGAGATCAGCTTTGATCTCTCCGTTGACACAATTAATCAAATGTCGTCGAGAAGACAAAATGATCGTACAAATACATCGTACAAATACATCGTACAAATACATCATACATCTGGAAACTACTTTTGTCTTCCTTCACTCACTGGACAGCCAAACATCAGAATAATGTCCTCTTCGACCAATCAGAGACACAGTTTGATGGATGCTATGTCCTGATTGGTGGGCTGCTGCCTGAGAGCCCCGCCTCCTCTGAGGTGATGGGTGCTCGTGGCGGAGGGGGAGGAGTCAGAGCAACAGGAAGTGGTTTCACATGGGAGGAACGACGAGGCCGGACATGGCTGCAGAGACACAGGAAGTAAACAAAGAGTGTCAGCAGAACAACTGCTTCCTGCTTACCTTTCACAATAAAAGCCCAACGTATAAACATCGTTAACTAGAATCAGAGGGAAGAGGATGTTTAGCTGAGAGTAAATCTACTCTGTTTTGTAACATAACTGTGTTGTTATTCAAAATGTAGAGGTTGTATCTGACAGCTGATTCTGAATGAAGATGATTTTTATGTTTTTTATTTTGAAGGAAAACACGTTTAATTTATTTTCTGTTTCAGTCGAGATACAACTATTACTAACATTCACCTGTATTTATCCATCTGATGCTGTACGGCCTGCAAATGGATCACACACACATTGAACACACACAAACACACACACACATTAAGCACACACACACACATTAAGCACACACACACACACATTGAACACACACAAACACACACACACATTGAACACACACACACACATTTAACACACACAAACACACACACACATTAAGCACACACACACACACATTGAACACACACACACACATTGAACACACACAAACACACACACACATTAAGCACACACACACACATTAAGCACACACACACACATTGAACACACACACACACACATTGAACACACACAAACACACACACACACACATTGAACACACACACACACACACACACATTGAACACACACACACACACACACACACACATTGAACACACACAAACACACACACACATTGAACACACACACACACATTGAACACACACACACACACACACACACACATTAAGCACACACACACACACATTGAACACACACAAACACACACACACATTAAGCACACACACACACACACACATTGAACACACACACACACACATTGAACACACACACACACATTGAACACACACAAACACACACACACATTAAGCACACACACACACACACATTGAACACACACACACACACACATTGAACACACACAAACACACACACACATTAAGCACACATACACACACATTGAACACACACAAACACACACACACACACACATTAAGCACACACACACACACACACACACACATTGAACACACACAAACACACACACACATTAAGCACACACACACACACACATTGAACACACACACACACACACACATTAAGCACACACACACACATTGAACACACACACACACACATTGAACACACACAAACACACACACACATTAAGCACACACACACACACACACACACTGAACACACACAAACACACACACACATTGAACACACACACTCTGTGGCCTTTCTGCCTCGGTGAAGGCGGAGAGCAGCATGAATATTTAACACTCGACAAACCTCTCTGTCAGAAACACTGACATCACACTGACTGTCAGTGTGTGTGTGTGTGTGTGTGTGTGTGTGTGTGTGTGTGTGTGTGTGTGTGTGTGTGTGTGTGTGTGTGTGTGTGTGTGTGTGTGTGTGTGTGTGCTTAGAGGATGTATCTGTGGGTTGTAGTGAATAAAACATGGATTGGCTTGTCACTCTGCATGCTATACTAACAGTACTCAGGTTACCCACCCCGAGTGTGTGTGTGTGTGTGTGTGTGTGTGTGTGTGTGTGTGTGTGTGTGTGTGTGTGTATGTGTGTGTGTGTGTGTGTAGTAGAAGTGAATGATTTAAACCTCTGAACAAAGAGCTTCTTATTTCCTGTCAACACTTCACTTCAGATGATACAGATTATAGTGTCTTCAATAAATATTTTAAATAAAGCTTCAGTTTGAATTATACTCAGATCTGAACGACTGCTTCATGTTAACAAATGAAATGAACAAGAAGAGCTTTACAGCTACAGTACAGCCAATGTACTGCCAAACGACAGCTCAAATACAAACCAAACTACAGTCAATACAGCTCAAACTACAGCTCAAACTACAGCTCAAATACAGCTCAACTACAGCTCAAACTACAGCTCAAATAAAGCTCAAATACAGCTCATATACAGCTCAAAGTACAGCTCAAATACAGCTCAAACTACAGCTCAAATACAGCTCAAACTACAGCTCAAATACAGCTCAAATACAGCTCAAAGACAGCTCAACTACAGCTCAAAGACAGCTCAACTACAGCTCAAACTACAGCTCAAATACAGCTCAAACTACAGCTCAAATACAGCTCAAATACAGCTCAAAGACAGCTCAACTACAGCTCAAAGTACAGCTCAAATACAGCTCAAATACAGCTCAAATACAGCTCAAAGACAGCTCAACTACAGCTCAACTACAGCTCAAATACAGCTCAAACTACAGCTCAAATACAGCTCAAATACAGCTCAAATACAGCTCAAATACAGCTCAACTACAGCTCAAAGTACAGCTCAAATACAGCTCAACTACAGCTCAAAGACAGCTCAACTACAGCTCAAAGTACAGCTCAAATACAGCTCAACTACAGCTCAACTACAGCTCAACTACAGCTCAAACTACAGCTCAAATACAGCTCAAATTACAGCTCAAATACAGCTCAAATACAGCTCAAATTACAGCTCAAACTACAGCTCAAATACAGCTCAAACTACAGCTCAAATACAGCTCAAATACAGCTCAAACTACAGCTCAAACTACAGCTCAAATACAGCTCAACTACAGCTCAAATACAGCTCAAATTACAGCTCAAACTACAGCTCAAAGTACAGCTCAAATACAGCTCAACTACAGCTCAAAGACAGCTCAACTACAGCTCAAACTACAGCTCAAATACAGCTCAAACTACAGCTCAAATACAGCTCAAATACAGCTCAAAGACAGCTCAACTACAGCTCAAAGTACAGCTCAAATACAGCTCAACTACAGCTCAAAGACAGCTCAACTACAGCTCAAAGTACAGCTCAAATACAGCTCAACTACAGCTCAACTACAGCTCAACTACAGCTCAAACTACAGCTCAAATACAGCTCAAATTACAGCTCAAATACAGCTCAAATACAGCTCAAATTACAGCTCAAACTACAGCTCAAATACAGCTCAAACTACAGCTCAAATACAGCTCAAATACAGCTCAAACTACAGCTCAAACTACAGCTCAAATACAGCTCAACTACAGCTCAAATACAGCTCAAATTACAGCTCAAACTACAGCTCAAACACAGCTCAAACTACAGCTCAAATACAGCTCAAACTACAGCTCAAACTACAGCTCAAATACAGCTCAAATTACAGCTCAAATACAGCTCAAATACAGCTCAAATTACAGCTCAAACTACAGCTCAAATACAGCTCAAACTACAGCTCAAATACAGCTCAACTACAGCTCAAATAAAGCTCAAATACAGCTCATATACAGCTCAACTACAGCGCAAACTACAGCTCAAATACAGCTCAAACTACAGCTCAAAGACAGCTCAACTACAGCTCAAACTACAGCTCAAATACAGCTCAACTACAGCTCAAATACAGCTCAAATTACAGCTCAAACTACAGCTCAACTACAGCTCAAATACAGCTCAAATACAGCTCAAATACAGCTCAAATTACAGCTCAAACTACAGCTCAAATACAGCTCAAACTACAGCTCAAATACAGCTCAAATACAGCTCAAACTACAGCTCAAATACAGCTCAACTACAGCTCAAATACAGCTCAAATTACAGCTCAAACTACAGCTCAAATACAGCTCAAACTACAGCTCAAATACAGCTCAAAGACAGCTCAACTACAGCTCAAATACAGCTCAAATACAGCTCAAATACAGCTCAAACTACAGCTCAAATACAGCTCAAATACAGCTCAAATACAGCTCAACTACAGCTCAAACTACAGCTCAAAGACAGCTCAACTACAGCTCAAACTACAGCTCAAATACAGCTCAAATTACAGCTCAAATACAGCTCAACTACAGCTCAAACTACAGCTCAAACTACAGCTCAAATACAGCTCAAATACAGCTCAAATACAGCTCAAACTACAGCTCAAATACAGCTCAAATACAGCTCAAACTACAGCTCAAATACAGCTCAAACTACAGCTCAAATACAGCTCAAATTACAGCTCAAATACAGCTCAAATACAGCTCAAATTACAGCTCAAACTACAGCTCAAATACAGCTCAAACTACAGCTCAAATACAGCTCAAATACAGCTCAAATTACAGCTCAAACTACAGTTTAAACTACATATAATGTGATGATGAAGGTGTAGTTTTAGTGTGATATATGGTGATATGATATATGGTGTAGTTTTAGTGTGATTTATTATATGAAATGCTGAGATGTGATTGGACGGGAGGAGTGTGTCACCTTGCAGTCCGTTGTTGTTCCCGGAGCAGTTGGGGGGGGGAGAGGCTGACGGTCGGACCACCGGAGCGAAGGCGCTCTTCTGTTTGACCGCCGCCGAGAAGGAGAAGACTCCGTGAGACGAGTTACAGTTAGAGACCGCCATGGTGGGGGAGGAGGGCACGACTGCAGGAGACAGGAAGCTGGTCAGGGACAGAGCTACAGAGAATTACAGAGACCTAGAGAGAACTGCAGACAGGAAGCTGGTCAGGGACAGAGCTACAGAGAATTACAGAGACCTAGAGAGAACTGCAGACAGGAAGCTGGTCAGGGACAGAGCTACAGAGAATTACAGAGACCTAGAGAGAACTGCAGACAGGAAGCTGGTCAGGGACAGAGCTACAGAGAGTAGTATTAATGTTTACCTTGGTACTGACTGCAGTAGGGGGAGTTGTTGGTATGGTAGTAGTATTACAATAGTAGCATTATAGTAGTAGTAGTAGTAGTAGTAGTAGTAGTAGTAGTATTAGTAGGAGGAGTAGTAGTAGTAGTAGTTGTAGTATTTACCTTGGTACTTACTGCCGTAGGGGGAGTTGTTGGATGATGTGTTCAGGAACCCTGGGGAAGTTGCCACTCCTAAGTTTGGCATGCCGGTGTTTCCGTATCCATTCATGCTGTTGCTGACGGTGTTGCCATAGTTACTCTGTTGGGGGGTGGAGCTGGGCACGTATCCCCGCGGCGACACACTGCTGCTGTTCCGACTGTAGCCCACTGACAGAGACCAGGGTTACACTCATAGTACTCCCAGTACAAGTACAAGTACCACAGAGTAGGAATACACAGATCTTGTACTTGAGTAAAAGTAGAAGTACGCAGATGTTGTACTTGAGTAAAAGTAGAAGTACTCAGATCTTGTACTTGAGTCAAAGTAGAAGTACTCAGATCTTGTACTTGAGTCAAAGTAGAAGTACTCAGATCTTGTACTTGAGTAAAAGTAGAAGTACTCAGATCTTGTACTGGAGTAAAAGTAGAAGTACTCAGATCTTGTACTTGAGTAAAAGTAGAAGTACTCAGATGTTGTACTTGAGTAAAACTAGAAGTACTCAGATCATGTACTTTAGTAAAAGTAGAAGTACTCAGATCTTGTACTTGAGTAAAAGTAGAAGTACTCAGACCTTGTACGTCAGTAAAAGTAGAAGTACCAGAGTGTAGGAATACTCTGTTACAGTAAAATTCCTGCATTCAAAATGTTCCTCAAGTGAAAGTAGAAAAGTATTCTCATCAAAATATAGTGAAAGACAGTGAAAGTAGTCGTTGTGCAGATTGGTCCATTTCAGAATAATATATATGATATGTTTTATAATGATTGATCATGAAAGTGTTCTCAAAGCTGGTGAAGGTGCAGCTAGTCTGAATGGCTTTGTACTCCAGCTGTAGTTTTTTGAGTACCTCTAAATGGTGCTTAAGTACTTCCCACCTGTGGTACTCCCAGTACTCTCAGTATTTGTACCTTGCGTGCTGTCGGACACGTTGACAGCGAGCTGCCCGCTGAACGAGTTGACTCCCATCATGCTGTGCGAGGCGGTGTTGCCTAGGGACGGGATCTGGTTGTGGTTTCGGGGAACGCTGTAGAGCGCCTCGGCGATGTCCGCCGCTCGCTTCAGGATCATCTCCTGAGGGGGGTTATTTACTGTTAGCTTAGCATGTTAGCCTGTTTACACAGCCTCCTGTATCAGTGTCAGGTATAACACACACACACACACACACACACACACACACACACACACACACACACACACACACACACACACACACACACACACACACACACACACACACACACACACACACACACACACACACACACACACACACACACACACACACACACACACACACACACACACACACACACACACACACACACACACACACACACACACACACACAAACTGATGCTGTTATTATTATTGATACAGTTGGATTTACATTCGTTTACAGCCTCCGTTCACTGTTCAAGGTTACTGTGTGTGTGTGTGTGTGTGTGTGTGTGTGTGTGTGTGTGTGTGTGTGTGTGTGTGTGTGTGTTTGTGTGTGTGTGTGTGTGTGGTTATTATGGGTGTGTGTAGGAGCGTGTCGGACGACGTGGTGAATTTAAAGTGTTTCTGTGTTTCAGGAGGTTCTGACTCATAAAGCTGCAGCTCGCTGAGCATCATGGGAGATTTGTTCTTAACAACAAATAAACAGGACCGACCTTCCAAAGTCAGACTGACACTGATCAGCTGATCACAGGAAACTCTCCTGAACAGGAAGTCAGACAGCACTGGTTGTTAGTCTGGAATCAGGTCTGAGGTTAACACGAGCTGAAGAGACCTTCAACGCTTTGTTCCACCACATTAAATACGTCAGTAAATACCTCACTGGTTTAAAAAAAGGTTGCTAAAAAATGTCTAAATGAGACGACTAAACATTAGCCTCCTTTAGCTTAGCGGTGGTGATGTGAAGTCATGTGACCGTGCTGTAGTTCCTTTATAGCCCAACATTAGCCTCCTTTAGCTTAGCGGTGGTGACGTGAGGTGATGTGACCGTGCTGTAGTTCCTCTATAGCCCAACATTAGCCTCCTTTAGCTTAGCGGTGGTGACGTGAAGTCATGTGACCGTGCTGTAGTTCCTTTATAGCCCAACATTAGCCTCCTTTAGCTTAGCGGTGGTGACGTGAGGTGATGTGACCGTGCTGTAGTTCCTCTATAGCCCAACATTAGCCTCCTTTAGCTTAGCGGTGGTGACGTGAAGTCATGTGACCGTGCTGTAGTTCCTTTATAGCCCAACATTAGCCTCCTTTAGCTTAGCGGTGGTGACGTGAAGTCATGTGACCGTGCAGTAGTTCCTTTATAGCCCAACATTAGCCTCCTTTAGCTTAGCGGTGGTGACGTGGAGTCATGTGACCGTGCTGTAGTTCCTTTATAGCCCAACATTAGCCTCCTTTAGCTTAGCGGTGGTGACGTGAAGTCATGTGACCGTGCTGTAGTTCCGTTATAGCCCAACATTAGCCTCCTTTAGCTTAGCGGTGGTGATCTGAAGTCATGTGACCGTGCTGTAGTTCCTTTATAGCCCAACATTAGCCACCTTTAGCTTAGCGGTGGTGACGTGAAGTCATGTGACCGTAATGTAGTTCCTTTATAGCCCAGCATTAGCCTCCTTTAGCTTAGCGGTGGTGACCTGAAGTCATGTGACCGTGCTGTAGTTCCTTTATAGCCCAACATTAGCCCCCTTTGGCTTAGCGGTGTTGAAGTCATGTGACCGTGCTGTAGTTCCTTTATAGCCCAACATTAGCCTCCTTTAGCTTAGCGGTGGTGACGTGGAGTCATGTGACCGTGCTGTAGTTCCTTTATAGCCCAACATTAGCCCCCTTTAGCTTAGCGGTGTTGAAGTCATGTGACCGTGCTGTAGTTCCTTTATAGCCCAACATCAGGGTGTGTGTGTGTGTGTGTGTATCAGTGGCGGATTTACGATTGTAGGAGATCCGGGGCTTAGCCCAGGAGTTGTTGGGGGGGGGGGTGGTGCAGGGGTACAGCGCTATTTTTTATAAGTGGGGGGTGGACCAAACATCCTTTAGGGGGGTCGTCGCCTTCTCTCCGGGGGTCCGGGGGCATGCTCCCCCGGGAAGATTTTTTTTTAAATATTGAAGTTGAAAGCATCAATCTGGTGCACTTTGAGAGCAACATTAACCCTACCTTAATAACACCTTAAAGTGGACAAAAGGCACTGGAGAACACTCAGTAACACCCTTTAATGAAGCAAACTAATGCCTTAACTCACTCAAACAGTCGTTTACTGATTAAGGTGAAACGAATGTGCGTAGAGTTTTAAAGGATGCGGATAGTCTCACCTTGATTCTGGCGCATTGCTTATTGTTTTATAGATCTATTCTCATCCACCATCTTTGTTTGTGACGTAAAGAGTGTAAGAGTCACGTTTCTGAATCGGACACTCTGAGTGGATGCAGTCACAGCCAATCGGAGTCTGATTCAGAGGGTTGCCTGTCAGTTCCGTTGTTATGTGTACTGAAACGAGAGCCGGTATAATTCCACGCGCGAAAACAAAATAAAAAATGGAATACGTTATTTTAGTGTCTTAAAAGTAGACTGAGGTATGAAGGGTTAACGTTACATCTTAGGATAATTTTTAGTCATGTTCTGTATACATACTAACATAAGGGTATACTTAGTGTGGTTACTCCATGTTTACTAACTATAACATTAACGTTACATCACTCTTTTTCACTTCTTACTCAGTCAGCCAGAGTGCAGATATCACCATTAGATTCACAAACCTGAAACATCATCCATTTCTTCACTGCTGGTGATGACATTGTTGTCAGCTGCTGATACTGCTGCTGCTGCAGCTTGTGGCGCCTGCTTCAATGACAATAACTTTCTAATATCCATAACTGTATAGGCTATTAGCTTAAAACTCGTCAGGCACTAGGAAGGATCACTTCTACTTCAGGGATGCCTCTCTGGTGGACTCCGGTATTGCACATTACTCCCGAGACGTTTTTTTTTTTTTTAAGTGAAACATCCGGGGCTTTTCAGAAAACATCCGGGGCTTGAGCCCAAGTAGCCACCCCCTAGCGCCGCCACTGGTGTGTATGTGTATGTGTGTTACCTGATTGTTGTGGGGCATCCCATACAGAGCCTCCACCAGGTCAGCTGCTCTCTTCAGGAGAACCTCCTGCAGGGTCAGAGCAGAGGAACATGAAGAACCCTGACTAACTTCCAGAAATAACCCTGAAACATGTGTGTGTGTGTGTGTGTGTGTGTGTGTGTGTGTGTGTGTGTGTGTGTGTGTGTGTGTGTGTGTGTGTGTGTTAAACAGTGTTTATTTTAATCAGCCCTCAGTTACACTTCACAGAATGTCACACACACACTCTGTTTAACACTGAACTACTTCACCTCAATGAGCAGTCAGTGTTAATGTGCTGCCAAACAAACAGAGAGAGTGTGTGTGTGTGTGTGTGTGTGTGTGTGTGTGTGTGTGTGTGTGTGTGTGTGTGTGTGTGTGTGTGTGTGTGTAATCATGCAGACACAGAACAATGCTTCATTTAGTCTTTATCTTAATTAAACTCTCTCAGTTAATCTTCTTTCATTACACACTGCTTCATTAACCCTCTCTCTCCTCACCTCCTCCCCTCACTCCCTTCTCTCCTCACCTCCTCCTCTCTCTCCCTTCTCTCCTCACCTCCTCCCCTCACTCCCTTCATTCCTCTCCTTGTTCATCACCAATAAAAGCACATCACACGTTTGAAATCTGATTTACAATACATACACACGCACGCACGCACGCACGCGCGCGCACACACACACACACACACACACACACACACACACACACACACACACACACACACACACACACACACACACACACACACACACACACACACACACACACACACACACACACACACACACACACCGTGTAGAAACCACTTATTATTTTATTCTCAAGTCTCCGGCAGCGGGAAATTAATCCTGTTATGTGTGAAATCATGAATAGTAATGATAAAAACAGCTAACGGTGCTAGCAGCTAACGGTGCTAACAGCTAACGGTGCTAGCAACTAACGGTGCTAACAGCTAACGGTGCTAGCAGCTAACGGTGCAAACAGCTAACGGTGCTAGCAGCTAACGGTGCTAACAGCTAACGGTGCTAACAGCTGTCTTGCACAGAAACACAGACAAACTAAAACAGATCAAGTTATTTCTTTATAAATCTGACAAGAGAGAATACTGATAATGTGTGTGTCTCTCTGTGTGTGTGTCTGTATGTGTGTGTCTCTGTGCGTGTGTGTGTGTGTGTGTGTGTGTGTGTGTGTGTGTGTGTGTGTGTGTGTGTGTGTGTGTGTGTGTGTGTGTGTGTGTGTGTGACAATATCCGCTCTTGCCACATGGCTGCACACACTGATTACCTGATTTGACTGTTTCAACCTCCCTGTTTGCCAATGGGCTTTACACACACACACACACACACACACACACACACACACACACACACACACACACACACACACACACACACACACACACACACACACACACACACACACACACACACACACACACACACACACACACACACACACACACACACACACACACACACACACACACACACACACACACACACACACACACACACACACACAGGTTTACCTCTTATTCAATCATCTCCTGTATGCGTTTGTTGAATGTAATGCTCTTTCCTGTGTTTCTGTTTGTGTGTGTGTGTGTGTGTTTGTGTTTGTGTGTGCGAGTGTGTGTGTGTTTGTGTGTGTGTGCGAGTGTGTGTGTGTTTGTGTGTGTGGTAACACTGATGAATGCTTCTCATCATTTACATAGAAACAAATTTAAAACAGCGTTGGGTCTACAGCTCTGTGATTGTTGCGTCTCAATGTCAATCAGACGACTTCTGACCAATGTCTTCATGTAATTTGTCCATGTAAAGACACACTAAAGACACACTAAAGACACATTAAAGACACACTAAAGACACACTAAAGACACACTAAAGACACATTAAAGACACACTAAAGACACACTAAAGACACACTAAAGACACATTAAAGACACACTAAAGACACACTAAAGACACACTAAAGACACATTAAAGACACACTAAAGACACACTAAAGACACACTGAAGACACACTAAAGACACACTAAAGACACACTAAAGACACACTAAAGACACATTAAAGACACACTAAAGACACACTAAAGACACACTAAAGACACACTGAAGACACACTGAAGACACACTAAAGACACACTAAAGACACACTAAAGACACATTAAAGACACACTGAAGACACACTGAAGACACACTAAAGACACACTAAAGACACACTGAAGACACACTAAAGACACACTAAAGACACACTAAAGACACACTAAAGACACATTAAAGACACACTAAAGACACACTAAAGACACACTAAAGACACATTAAAGACACACTAAAGACACACTAAAGACACACTAAAGACACACTGAAGACACACTAAAGACACACTAAAGACACACTAAAGACACACTAAAGACACACTAAAGACACATTAAAGACACACTAAAGACACACTAAAGACACACTAAAGACACATTAAAGACACACTAAAGACACACTAAAGACACACTGAAGACACACTGAAGACACACTAAAGACACACTGAAGACACACTAAAGACACACTAAAGACACACTGAATACACACTAAAGACACATTAAAGACACACTAAAGACACACTAAAGACACACTAAAGACACACTGAAGACACACTGAAGACACACTAAAGACACACTAAAGACACACTGAAGACACACTAAAGACACACTAAAGACACACTAAAGACACACTAAAGACACACTGAAGACACACTAAAGACACACTGAAGACACACTAAAGACACACTGAAGACACACTAAAGACACACTAAAGACACACTTCCTACAGACCCTCTGAGACCTTAGACACTTGGTCGGGATCACAAGGACTTGGTACGGTCCGAGGATCTGAAGACACGTCCCGGACCTCGGACCGTACCAACTACCAACACCTGCTATTCATCACCTCTGTTAGAGGAGAGATATTAAACAAGACTTCACACACACACACACACACACACACACACACACACACACACACACACACACACACACACACACACACACACACACACACACACACACACACACACACACACACACACACACACACACACACACACACACACACACACACGTTAAACAGAAGAATCAGCTGATGATTATCTGAGCAGCGAACCAGAACACAGACTGATGGAAAAACAGAAACAATAATCACTTACTCTGTGTTTGGATTAACGGTGTGTGTGTGTGTGTGTGTGTGTGTGTGTGTGTGTGTGTGTGTGTGTGTGTGTGTGTGTGTTTGTACCTTGGGCAGTCTTTCTGGGTCTCCAGGGTGACGGGGGATGACCTTTTGTAACCTCTGGAAGCCGTAGTCGATGGTCGGCTCGTTCAGAGCTGCAGGAGTCACATGATCAGCTCGTTAACATCATCCAATTAACATCGTTCATTCATCAGCTGGACAATAACAGAAGGAGATGCTGTGATTGGTCAATAACAGACAGAATGAAATGCTCTCATTGGTTCTTACTTCAAAATAAAACGTGATGATTAACTTGAATGTATGCATCAGTCAGTGTGTCTGCTCTCTGATTGGTCGACTCTCCTCCAACATCATTTACACTTTAAACCGGAGCAGATAAATCAGAACGTCAGTGAACGCACCGGAGCAGGGCCCGCCCAAGTGTGTGTGATAGTGTGTGTGTATGTGTGTGTGTGACTGTGTGTGAAGTGCATGAATCATAATCCCGTCTTGGTTCAGCTGCATTTAACAAGCTTTAGACTGACTCTGTTATACATCGCAAACAGTGTGTGTGTGTGTGTGTGTGTATGTGTGTGTGTGTGTTTGTGTGTGTGTGTGTGAGAGGGGTGTGTGTTTATGTGTGTCTGTGTGAGTGTGTGTGTGTGAGAGGGGTGTGTGTTTGTGTGTGTGTGTGTGAGAGGGGTGTGTGTGTGTGTGTGTGTGTGTGAGTGTGTGTTCAGTCCTTGAAGGCTCACAGGGCGTAACAAGCAGCATTTATAAGAGTGTGTTAGCTCTCCAGATGTCTATATTATCTGCAGCCTGTTGTGTGTGTGTGTGTGTGTGTGTGTGTGTGTGTGTGTGTGTGTGTGTGTGTGTGACCTTGTGTTGTTGACAGCGTATTATTATCAGTGTGTGTGTCTGTTTAAACTGCCGCATGTCTGTCTTCTCTCTTGTTAACGTACTTTATGGATCACACCTGAACTCACCGTCTCTCATCACACACTGACTTTAACACACTATAATAAACTTTATATTAATATTATATCATATATATTATGTTATATAAATGTACACACACACACTCCGCTGAGATGTAGGAAGTCCTCAGGTGTGAGAGACAGGAAGTGAGGAACAGGAAGTGAGGAACAGGAAGTCCTCAGGTGTGTGTACCTGTGTAGACGAAGCGTCCTGGCGCTCCCTTGCAGAACTGTTTGGACTTGTAGGACAGTGTGACCTCCACGACCCCTGGGATGTGGCGGGGGGGCGTCTGCACCCGGATAGCATGGGGGGTGATGAGCTGGGGGGGGGGGGGACAGGGTAATGTGATTGGAGTTTATTAACCCTCTAATCTCCTCCAGGAGAGAGGGAACCACTTCATCACCTGACTGCATCGCTATCGTGCTAACGCTATCGTGCTAACGCTATCGTGCTAACGCTACCGTGCTATCTTTATTTTATTTATTCATTTGTTTAACAGGGACAGAAACACATTTCATTTTAAACAAGGAAATACAATCAAATAAAAACATGCAACATACATGACTGGAATACTTAGACCAAAACATGAACTCTGCTCTCTGATTGGAGGATTGATTCCTTTGTTCAGCAGCTTTCACAGGAAATAAAGACTGACTGAAGGAAAGTTGTGAGGGGAATAATCTGCTCTCGCTGCACCTCACGTTATCCTAGTTGCAGTTGTGCGTATGTTAATAAACTGTCCGAGAGGAGGTGAGGTAAGGCAAGCATTTGCATGTTTCATTTAACAACTTGTATTTTGGAGTATTGGCAGTGGTGTGAATAAACTGATTTCTTGTTTGTTTGTACAATGACTCCAGTGGTTTTAATGTTGTTGTTGTACTGGCACGTGACCAGGTCGTCAACAGTAGGTGATGTGTGAGCAGGGGCGGATCTACCGGGGTGGCATGGGGTGGCAGCTGCCACCCCAGTTGGCATCTTTGTTTTGAAAGAAAAGTTGTGGCTCATCGGACATTTATGAGAGAAAATCTCGAATGTCCGAGTGCAAGTGAATGCAGCACAAAACGAGAGTCTTGTAACCCCTCCCCCGGCCCTGCCGCGAGCTTGGAAATATTATGATTGGCGGCGATTTCATTTGAACCGGACGGACCGGACGGCGCATAACGAGAACCATTCGGACCCAAGTAGACGGAAGGAATGAGGAATTTGCGGTCTCCAATGACACTGAAGAGACTGTCAAGTTTGGCTGTACTCAGCATAGATATATATAAACACTGGATGACTCACCCGCGCTGCTGGCCAATGGAGACCGACGTTGCCACATGGCGGCCATCTTGTCACAGGCAGCTCGCTCACTCATAACATTATGTCTACGGGGCTCTATTGAAATTGCCGTAGATTGCTCAATTTTCAACCAAGTTTAAAACGGTTTGGTTTGTTATAAACATCAAAGATGTAGTTATGATACTTGATAATGATAATTATAATCATGAACTTGTTTTTTCAACATTTGTTGTTGTCTCCTGTATCATAGCCATGATAATAACGTTTCTAATAAACCAAACCGTTTGTAAAACAGTCAAGATTTCAGCGAGTTAAGAGCATTTCTGTGCAGATCCCTCACCTCACAGCAGCTGTAGCTGTTGACTGTGGCAAGATGGCCGCCGGTGAGCTACGCTGGCGACTCCCCCTTCAGCCATCTAGTGTTTATATATATATCTATGGTTCTCAGCATTGAATCAAAACGCACTAAAGCTTTAGATCTTAATCAGTTTGTGAGGCGTTTTGCTGAACAAGATGGAAATCGCTGCATTCAGCTGTTAGAGGCAACTTGATGTTCTGCTGACGGTGAGCAGAACAAACTGTTAAGATGATGACCTTATGTGTGTAAATATATTGTTTTCTTTGTGGGGGTCTGCCCTCAAAAAACAGTTTCAAGTCCTGATAAAGTAAAATAAGACGGTGTGTAAAACTTCACTGCCCAGCCAACAGAAAGTAACCACTTTGATTGAGCTAGGCCAGCAGGTAAGGACTCTCCACTGGATCATAACTGCAGCGATGTTTCTGTTTTAGCTGGATACACGTTTTAACCCAAACTGATGCAGTTAGTCTCTAATGTTTGTTCTTTCTGATGTAAAGTCCAGGTTGTAACTGTTTGCAATGAAGTCGTGGGGCGCTGAACTGTTCCTTTGAATCTTTTGAATTTTGATACATGATATAATTACTTGTCTTTCAAATTTGAAGGAGGGGGAGCAAGCATCTTGAGGAACGTTCATCATTAACTCTCCAAAGAATATATAGTTTATTCAATAATAAATGAATATGTGAATCATAACAGTGATTGACAGCTGATAGGAATAATATGATTGTTAATATCATATTCATTCAGACAAACATCGATGAGACAGTTAATTAATGTACTTATTGCAGCAGTCTACATAGATTGGTACCCCTGCTGGTCTAAGAGTGAAACAAACTCATTCAGTTATTGTTCAGTTAAAATTCATTACATTATTTCTGCCACCTTATATTTATATGTAAGGCTTTACTGATGTGCCACAAAAATGTATCCTAATGTTATTCAGTTAAAATATCAATATTGTGGCTTTCCAAGTTAACATTGATTGATATGACTGCGATTAAATCAGCATACACTTCTGCCAGGGGACGCCACCCCTCAAAATCTCCTGCCACCCTCTGGCCACCCTCTGGCCACCCCATGAATATTTGTCTAGATCCGCCCCTGAGTGTGAGAGAGCCATAGAGTGTGTTCATCAGAGATGCCTCACATGACATGTAATCTCTGGTGAACCTAACATTCGACAGACTGAATTTGACCCTATTACATACTTTTTTAACCTGAGCCTTGAAATTGAGTGTTGAATCAATCGTGACTCCGAGATACTTGTATTGTGACCCCACCTGCAGCCTCTCCCCTGATACAAAAACTTCTGGCTCAACACAAGAGGACTTTGTTTCGCTGAAGAAGATGCGTAGTGTTTTACAAACAGCATTGTTCCAACCAAGCTGTTCCATGAACCATGGTGTTTGTCAGGTCATTAGCCACTTGTGTCATATTGCTTCCATGTACATATATAACAGCAACATCTGCACACATTTGGATGTTTGTGTCAGGACATACAGATGGTAAATCATTGATATAGAGCAATAGTAATGGTCCCAGGATTGAAGCTTGTGGGACCCCTCTCGAAAGACGAAGGTCAGTAGATTCATACTTTTGAACTCTCACATACTGAGATCGGTTAAACAAATACGATTCTAACCATCTAAGTGTTTGTGAAGAAAAGTTAAAACTGGAAATCTTAGATATGAGTATGTTATGATTAACAGTGTCAAAGGCCTTTTTTAGGTCAAGAAACACAGC
>JAPTMU010000271.1:131236-136236 GCA_028583405.1 Pogonophryne albipinna
CCCGAGGCCTGAGCGAGGACGCTTAGGGACGCTTAAACGGCGCTACCCCGCTGCAGGTTCTCCAGGTTCTACCGGGTCAATGTCGCCACTCCCCATCCTTTGGGCGTGGTCCTGTTGCCGAGCTCCGCTGCTTCAAGTAGTGAGCAAGGGCTTGGATTCTTCATGACATGGTTGGTATAAGTCATCCAGTGCTAAAGCACCACCTCTGGCAGTAAGTAGGGACGAAATAGAACGATAGTTACATCTGTAACTACGGTTCTATGAGTCCCGGATGACCGCCAGAGTTTCCGGTCACTCAGAATTATTGTGTGCTCGCGAGAAGATTCTGGGAACCGATCCACTAATGACGCCGGCCTATGTAGCCGTAGTCACGTGGGTCACAGGTGACTTTGTTGTTATTAGGTACTCGAACTGCGCATGCGTGCGATGGACATATCTAGTGCTAAAGCACCACCTCTGGCGGTCATCCGGGACTCATAGAACCGTAGTTACAGCCGTAACTATCGTTTTATCCCTCCCAATTATATTCTATTCCAAACACAAACACTTTGTTTACACCTGAAACAAAACAATTTTATTTACATTCCAGTAAAAGACCTTGGAGTGATTTCTATCTGGTTTCAGCTCTCGCCACAGCACTGAAACTGCTCTACTCAAGGTCACATGACATTCTCCTCTCTGCTGACTGTTGTTCCCTCTCCATCTTGCTCATCTTCATCATCTTCATCCTTCTTGACCAACCGCTACCTTCGACACCATTAACCATTCCATCCTCACCTCCTCCTGGCTCAGTCAGTAGGGGCTTGGACTGTGAGCTGTAGGGTTGCCGGTTCAAGTCCCCGACCAGACCTAAAAATTGAGTGTGGACTGCTTCTTGGAGAGGTCCCAGTTCACCTCCTGCCCTGCCGTGGTGCCCTTGAGCAAGGCACCGGACAACCCCCTTCCCCCCTCACTCCAATTGCTCCCCGGGCACTGTACAATAGCTGCCCACTGCTCCAAGTAATAGACTCCTGGCACTAGGATGGGTTAAAAGCAGAGAACACATGTCACGGTGTGCTGTGTGGTCTGCATGTGTGACCATTAAAGAGGGTTTCATCCCTCCCATTATATATATGTATATATATATATATATATTCAGTCCTTAACTAAATCACATCTCTCTGGCAGAAAACAATTCCTTTACATCAACAACTGCAAACCCTTTCAGTCCCTCACGGCGTCCCCCAGGGCTCTGTACTTGGTCCCCTGTTTTAAATCATTTACATCCTCCCACTTGGACAGATCCTCCACCAACACCAACTCTGGTTCCACTGTCACGCCGACGAAACCCAACTCACCCTCTCTACAAAAACTCTTTCTGCATCCACCCACTCCCAACTCACCACCTGCCTCACTGACATCAGAACATGGTGCAAAACAACTTTCTGAAACTAAACTGTGACAAATCTGAAATAATCATTATAGGCCCAAACTCACAAGAAATCTCTCAAAACTCACTTATTCACTCTAGCTTTCAAACTAAAAGATCAACCCCCCCCCCCTTTACTCGTACTTGGATTAGCAAAACGGTTTATGTTTTCTTTGTATTGTTTCTGTTCTGATTTTATGTAAAGCTTCTTTGAGCATTAGGAAAAGCGCTATAAATATATAAATATGTATTATTATTATTATTATTATTATTATTAACAAACTGCGGGTAATCTGTTATTACAGTCAATCTGATCAGTTTATAAAGGTTTAGATCCGGAGGAACACCTGAAATGCATTAAAGCTGTTCCTCTGAACCCTCATCTCTGAAAGCAATAACGCTGCAATGCATGATGGGAACAGCAGGTCCTCCAGAGCCACGTCCTGCCCTTTAGGGAGATGAATTTATCTGTGTGTGTGTGTGTGTGTGTGTGTGTGTGTGTGTGTGTGTGTGTCTGTGTGTGTGTGTGTGTGTGTGTGTGTGTGTGTGTGTGTGTGTGTGTGTGTGTGTGTGTGTGTGTGTAGTACCTGGAACCTCCTCATGTCTCGGGGGTTCCCGGCATTCTTCAGACAGTTCTGGTTACACTTGAGGAAGAACTTGAGAAAGAACCTAGAGAGACAGAAACATATGTATTATTATATTAAATATCAGCAGGAGAGGACTCTTTAAAGTAGAGACACTACATACTGATATACACCTGAACATCAGCAGGAGAGGACTCTTTAAAGTAGAGACACTACATACTGATATACACCTGAACATCAGCAGGAGAGGACTCTTTAAAGTAGAGACACTACATACTGATATACACCTGAACATCAGCAGGAGAGGACTCTTTAAAGTAGAGACACTACATACTGATATACACCTGAACATCAGCAGGAGAGGACTCTTTAAAGTAGAGACACTACATACTGATATACACCTGAACATCAGCAGGAGAGGACTCTTTAAAGTAGAGACACTACATGCTGATATACACCTGAACATCAGCAGGAGAGGACTCTTTAAAGTAGAGACACTACATACTGATATACACCTGAACATCAGCAGGAGAGGACTCTTTAAAGTAGAGACACTACATACTGATATACACCTGAACATCAGCAGGAGAGGACTCTTTAAAGTAGAGACACTACATACTGATATACACCTGAACATCAGCAGGAGAGGACTCTTTAAAGTAGAGACACTACATACTGATATACACCTGAATATCAGCAGGAGAGGACTCTTTAAAGTAGAGACACTACATACTGATATACACCTGAACATCAGCAGGAGAGGACTCTTTAAAGTAGAGACACTACATACTGATATACACCTGAACATCAGCAGGAGAGGACTCTTTAAAGTAGAGACACTACATGCTGATATACACCTGAACATCAGCAGGAGAGGACTCTTTAAAGTAGAGACACTACATACTGATATACACCTGAACATCAGCAGGAGAGGACTCTTTAAAGTAGAGACACTACATACTGATATACACCTGAACATCAGCAGGAGAGGACTCTTTAAAGTAGAGACACTACATACTGATATACACCTGAACATCAGCAGGAGAGGACTCTTTAAAGTAGAGACACTACATACTGATATACACCTGAACATCAGCAGGAGAGGACTCTTTAAAGTAGAGACACTACATAATGATATACACCTGAACATCAGCAGGAGAGGACTCTTTAAAGTAGAGACACTACATACTGATATACACCTGAACATCAGCAGGAGAGGACTCTTTAAAGTAGAGACACTACATACTGATATACACCTGAACATCAGCAGGAGAGGACTCTTTAAAGTAGAGACACTACATGCTGATATACACCTGAACATCAGCAGGAGAGGACTCTTTAAAGTAGAGACACTACATACTGATATACACCTGAACATCAGCAGGAGAGGACTCTTTAAAGTAGAGACACTACATACTGATATACACCTGAATATCAGCAGGAGAGGACTCTTTAAAGTAGAGACACTACATACTGATATACACCTGAACATCAGCAGGAGAGGACTCTTTAAAGTAGAGACACTACATACTGATATACACCTGAATATCAGCAGGAGAGGACTCTTTAAAGTAGAGACACTACATACTGATATACACCTGAACATCAGCAGGAGAGGACTCGTTAAAGTAGAGACACTACATACTGATATACACCTGAACATCAGCAGGAGAGGACTCTTTAAAGTAGAGACACTACATGCTGATATACACCTGAACATCAGCAGGAGAGGACTCTTTAAAGTAGAGACACTACATACTGATATACACCTGAATATCAGCAGGAGAGGACTCTTTAAAGTAGAGACACTACATACTGATATACACCTGAACATCAGCAGGAGAGGACTCTTTAAAGTAGAGACACTACATACTGATATACACCTGAACATCAGCAGGAGAGGACTCTTTAAAGTAGAGACACTACATACTGATATACACCTGAACATCAGCAGGAGAGGACTCTTTAAAGTAGAGACACTACATACTGATATACACCTGAACATCAGCAGGAGAGGACTCTTTAAAGTAGAGACACTACTATCTACTCATGTCTTCCTCACAGAAACACATGAAACGGCTGAGACATTTTTAGTCTTTTCATTTGACTTTCTCCAAGTTCGTTAATATGTTAGGATGTTTCACTCTCTGTGAAGTCATGCAGCATCACAGTGTTTACACGGTTACAGGTTGTAAACACACACACACTCTGACAGACAGAAGTCTCTGATGCTCCTTTCACACCAATGCAGTCCCCGTTCTAGCTCCTGTAGAGCTTTTCTGGTTCGGAACAGTTTTTTCTTTTCAGCCCCCGTTTTGTTCACATCGCCCAGAGCCCGACTGATGCTGCCGCGGCTGCGTCATGACGTCACCGTTTACATCGCTGATTTTCTCCCAAACAGCGTCGGGTCGATGATCGTGTTGCTTTTAATCAAACGAAGCCAGATTAAATTAAATAACTACTTCTCCAACCTTGTACTGTTCTCCAGAGTGCCGTGGTTCATTGTTTATTAAGTTAAGCCCCACGAACCCTTCGGCGGGTCCGAAACCACAACATCTGCAAGCAACAGCGTCTGAGGGCTTCTTAAGATTTAATAAACTATGAATGTTTCATGTCCATGTAACGGGGAGAAACTCAGCTAACTGATGATATGAACCATTTTTACCAAAGAAAAACACAAGACTAACGCTGAGCCTCTGAATTAGCCCTGAGCAAAAGAATGCTAACGCCGTTAGCACAGAACTCACTCATAACACCCTTATTACTTCTCGTAAATGCAAATCCAACCCATCGATTAGCATCGTGAGATTACACAGAATCGATAGGTATCTGTATCATCACTCCATGGTCAGAACTCACAACATGAGAAACAAAAACAGACATCACAACACGTGGCATTAGGTAGCAAACACGGCAATATGTCTTACCTTCTTTGTTTTTGATCAAACGTTGTGTTCAATGGCATTGAAACGATAAAAACGCTGCTGGAGTTAATCCATAGGTTAATC
>JAPTMU010000271.1:141236-151344 GCA_028583405.1 Pogonophryne albipinna
AGAGTGATAGTGAGGGTGAGAGGGTGATAGTGAGGGTGAGAGAGTGATAGTGAGGGTGAGAGGGTGATAGTGAGGGTGAGAGGGTGATAGTGATGGTGAGGGTGATAGTGAGGGTGAGAGGGTGATAGTGAGGGTGATAGTGAGGGTGAGAGAGTGATAGTGAGGGTGAGAGGGTGATAGTGAGGGTGAGAGGGTGATAGTGAGGGTGAGAGGGTGATAGTGAGGGTGAGAGAGTGATAGTGAGGGTGATAGTGAGGGTGAGAGGGTGATAGTGAGGGTGAGAGGGTGATAGTGAGGGTGAGAGGGTGATAGTGAGGGTGATAGTGAGGGTGAGAGGGTGATAGTGAGGGTGAGAGGGTGATAGTGAGGGTGATAGTGAGGGTGAGAGGGTGATAGTGAGGGTGAGAGGGTGATAGTGAGGGTAGTCAATCCCTTTGTTGACAGACAGCAGTGACGGCCATCTTGGTGACGTGTGTTGTTGAGAGAGCTCAGTCAGCTTTTCACACAAAGTGTTTCTTCACAGTTTGTTTGTTTTGACTGAAGAAGGATCTTTTGAATGGACAAACATCATATGTGTAATTCGTGGCACAATTCAAACGGGATCGAAAGATAATCTTTCTCTCTCCATTGACTTCAATAAATAATTTTTCTGAAATTAGGTCCCATGGAGGAAGGGGAGGGGCTTCGCCTCTCGATAATAAAATAATACATAACAATAAAATAATGAAGTGTTATCGGGCGGCTCCTCACGCTGAGTGTTTTCTGGATTCAGATTAAAGAGAAGAAACCTGACATTTACTGCAGCTAATGTCAGCTGTCAATCACTCACACACACACACACACACACACACACACACACACACACACACACACACACACATGCACACCAACACACACACACACACATGCACACACACATACACACACACACACGCACACACACACATGCACACACACACCAACACACACACACACACATGCACACACACACACACACACACACACGCACACACACACACACACACCAACACGCACA
This sequence comes from Pogonophryne albipinna, assembly GCA_028583405.1. Lineage (NCBI taxonomy): Eukaryota > Metazoa > Chordata > Actinopteri > Perciformes > Artedidraconidae > Pogonophryne > Pogonophryne albipinna. Next base: position 142,273 of record JAPTMU010000271.1, read on the forward strand.
CACACACACACACACACGCACGCACACACACTCAGATTGAGGTGTAAAGAGAGGAAGAGGAGGAGATAATTAAAGAGATAATGAGGAGTCCATCACCTCCTCCTCATGTTACTGTAGATGAAAACTGAATCTTCCTCCTCCTCAGAGGAAGATGAAGAGGAAGAGGAAGAGGAAGAGGAGGAGGGTGTGATCGTCTCATTACAAACATCAGAGTGAGTTTCTGGCAGCATGCCCTGAGTAAAATATTCAGTTTGTTTCCATAAGAAGCAGGGCTTTTATTGTGAAAGGTCAGAGGAATGTGACCAGCTGCAGGGCTTTTATTGTGAAAGGTCAGAGGAATGTGACCAGCTGCAAGGCTTTTATTGTGAAAGGTCAGAAGAATGTGACCAGCTGCAAGGCTTTTATTGTGAAAGGTCAGAAGAATGTGACCAGCTGCAAGGCTTTTATTGTGAAAGGTCAGAGGAATGTGACCAGCTGCAAGGCTTTTATTGTGAAAGGTCAGAAGAATGTGACCAGCTGCAAGGCTTTTATTGTGAAAGGTCAGAGGAATGTGACCAGCTGCAGGGCTTTTATTGTGAAAGGTCAGAGGAATGTGACCAGCTGCAGGGCTTTTATTGTGAAAGGTCAGAGGAATGTGACCAGCTGCAGGGCTTTTATTGTGAAAGGTCAGAGGAATGTGACCAGCTGCAAGGCTTTTATTGTGAAAGGTCAGAAGAATGTGACCAGCTGCAAGGCTTTTATTGTGAAAGGTCAGAGGAATGTGACCAGCTGCAAGGCTTTTATTGTGAAAGGTCAGAGGAATGTGACCAGCTGCAAGGCTTTTATTGTGAAAGGTCAGAAGAATGTGACCAGCTGCAAGGCTTTTATTGTGAAAGGTCAGAAGAATGTGACCAGCTGCAAGGCTTTTATTGTGAAAGGTCAGAGGAATGTGACCAGCTGCAGGGCTTTTATTGTGAAAGGTCAGAGGAATGTGACCAGCTGCAGGGCTTTTATTGTGAAAGGTCAGAGGAATGTGACCAGCTGCAGGGCTTTTATTGTGAAAGGTCAGAGGAATGTGACCAGCTGCAAGGCTTTTATTGTGAAAGGTCAGAAGAATGTGACCAGCTGCAAGGCTTTTATTGTGAAAGGTCAGAGGAATGTGACCAGCTGCAAGGCTTTTATTGTGAAAGGTCAGAAGAATGTGACCAGCTGCAAGGCTTTTATTGTGAAAGGTCAGAGGAATGTGACCAGCTGCAAGGCTTTTATTGTGAAAGGTCAGAGGAATGTGACCAGCTGCAAGGCTTTTATTGTGAAAGGTCAGAGGAATGTGACCAGCTGCAAGGCTTTTATTGTGAAAGGTCAGAGGAATGTGACCAGCTGCAGGGCTTTTATTGTGAAAGGTCAGAGGAATGTGACCAGCTGCAAGGCTTTTATTGTGAAAGGTCAGAGGAATGTGACCAGCTGCAAGGCTTTTATTGTGAAAGGTCAGAGGAAGTGTTATATCCTCATCCTAACGGCGGCTACGTTTAGACGTTTAACCCGAAGGTCACGTCTTTATGTCCTCGCTCTGTTGAATGGACTTACATCACATCACATGACATGTCAGCACTGAGGACACTCCCCACAGGAGCACTCTGGGGTGAAGCGTCTCAGGGACACAACGACATGCTGACTGCAGTGGGGTTTGAACCTGAGACCCCCTGATCCCAACACCAACCCACTAGTCCACTGCGCCACATGCCTCCGCACAACAACAACAACAACAGCAACAACAACAACATATTGAATATTTCTACTTCAGACCTGAATGTGGATTATCTTTCCAGGTCAGAACTCATTCTGTCTCAGGTAGGAAACTTTGGTCCACAGACAGGAGGGAGGACATCTTTAAGAGACGCGCTGGTGTTGTTTAGTGTAAACATGAGATTATTAAAACACAGTGGAGCGAGGACAAAGCCCTGAGGAACACCAAAGCTAATCACTGACTCCTCTCCAGGTGAGCACGGCTCGTTGGGAGCTCGTTAAGAGCTCGTTAAGCTGTCACTTTCAAACCAATCAGCTGCCAGTCAGCTGACAGACAGGAAATAGGAAGCATTTGTTTTCTGTTTCTTCTTCACGTCTGCTCTTTGTGTGATGGAGATAATTTACATATTTAATTAATCTAATTAGCATTTGTAATGAAGCGCTGCTCATCCTGCTGAGGTTTCACTTTACCACTGCACCAATCACAGGCCGGCCCCTGAGTGTGGACCAATCAGAGAGCAGCTGCTTCGTATTCTGGGGAAGTGTTCATCTCGTTAACTCCTCGTCCTCGTTAAGACAGGATCTCATTAAGTCTGTTCTCGTTAAGACTCAGCTGACGGACTGAAACACCAAGACATTTAAAAAGTGTCAAAGTTTAATTTACTGCAGACGAGACGATATTAACGGATTAAAACAGAATCTGTCTGCGGCGAGTCCTGAGGAGCCTGAAGTGCTTCTTCACGTACACCTGTACTGTGTCGCTTCAACACTACACCTCCTTCAATGAGTTCTGAAGAGACTCAGGTGAACGGATCAAACGCACCTGAAGGTGAAGTGGTTACATCATCGCAGAATCAGCTAACAGACGCCTCATTAAGAGCTCGTTAACACAAACAAGCGTAAGCAAAACAAACAGCTGTCTGTCAAACTGTGCGTGTGTGTGGTTAATTATACCATTTGATGCAACATGAAGCAACAGTGTGTCTGTGTGTATGCTTGAGTGTGTGTGTGTGTGTGTGTGTGTGTGTGTGTGTGTGTGTGTGTGTGTGTGTGTGTGTGTGTGTGTGTGTCTGTGTGTATGCTTGAGTGTGTGTGTGTGTGTATGTGTGTGTGTGTGTGTGTGTGTGTGTGTCTGTGTGTATGCTTGAGTGTGTGTGTGTGTGTGTGTGTGTGTGTGCTGAGCAGTGATACAAACACACAGGAGGAAATGTAAATCAATAACGATCTATTGCTACCAGCAAACGCTTACTGACGATCGATCAACACACACACACACACACACACACACACACACACACACACACACACACACACACACACACACACACACACACACACACACACACACACACACACACACACACACACACACACACACACACACACACACACACACACACACACACACACACACACACACACACACACACGTTGCATTCAGCTCCTCTTCATCCCTCTATTGACTCCCATGCATTCATACAATATCACAGAGGGAGGCGGGGCCTCTGGGGGACCCCACATTATTCAGCTGTCAATCAACCCGACTCTCACCACTGATGAGACTCCTCTAACTCTTCATCATCATCTTCATCACCACCATCATCATCATCATCACTACATACTGATATACACCTGAACATCAGCTGGAGAGGACTCTTTAAAGTACAGAAACTACATACTGATATACACCTGAACATCAGCAGGAGAGGACTCTTTAAAGTAGAGACACTACATACTGATACACCTGAACATCAGCAGGAGAGGACTCTTTAAAGTAGAGACACTACACACTGATATACACCTGAACACCAGCAGGAGAGGACTCTTTAAAGTAGAGACACTACATACTGATATACACCTGAACATCAGCAGGAGAGGACTCTTTAAAGTAGAGACACTACATACTGATATACACCTGAACACCAGCAGGAGAGGACTCTTTAAAGTAGAGACACTACATACTGATATACACCTGAACATCAGCAGGAGAGGACTCTTTAAAGTAGAGACACTACACACTGATATACACCTGAACATCAGCAGGAGAGGACTCTTTAAAGTAGAGACACTACGTACTGATATACACCTGAACATCAGCAGGAGAGGACTCTTTAAAGTAGAGACACTACATACTGATATACACCTGAACATCAGCAGGAGAGGACTCTTTAAAGTAGAGATACTACATACTGATATACACCTGAACATCAGCTGGAGAGGACTCTTTAAAGTAGAGAAACTACATACTGATATACACCTGAACATCAGCAGGAGAGGACTCTTTAAAGTAGAGACACTACATACTGATATACACCTGAACATCAGCAGGAGAGGACTCTTTAAAGTAGAGATACTACATACTGATATACACCTGAACATCAGCTGGAGAGGACTCTTTAAAGTACAGAAACTACATACTGATATACACCTGAACATCAGCAGGAGAGGACTCTTTAAAGTAGAGACACTACATACTGATACACCTGAACATCAGCAGGAGAGGACTCTTTAAAGTAGAGACACTACATACTGATATACACCTGAACATCAGCAGGAGAGGACTCTTTAAAGTAGAGACACTACATACTGATATACACCTGAACATCAGGAGGAGAGGACTCTTTAAAGAAGAGACACTACATACTGATATACACCTGAACATCAGCAGGAGAGGACTCTTTAAAGTAGAGACACTACATACTGATATACACCTGAACATCAGCAGGAGAGGACTCTTTAAAGTAGAGACACTACATACTGATATACACCTGAACATCAGCAGGAGAGGACTCTTTAAAGTAGAGACACTACATACTGATATACACCTGAACATCAGCAGGAGAGGACTCTTTAAAGCAGAGACACTACATACTGATATACACCTGAACATCAGCAGGAGAGGACTCTTTAAAGTAGAGACACTACATACTGATATACACCTGAACATCAGCAGGAGAGGACTCTTTAAAGTAGAGACACTACGTACTGATATACACCTTAACACCAGCAGGAGAGGACTCTTTAAAGTAGAGACACTACATACTGATATACACCTGAACATCAGCAGGAGAGGACTCTTTAAAGTAGAGATACTACATACTGATATACACCTGAACATCAGCTGGAGAGGACTCTTTAAAGTAGAGACACTACATACTGATATACACCTGAACATCAGCAGGAGAGGACTCTTTAAAGTAGAGACACTACGTACTGATATACACCTGAACATCAGCAGGAGAGGACTCTTTAAAGTAGAGACACTACATACTGATATACACCTGAACATCAGCAGGAGAGGACTCTTTAAAGTAGAGACACTACATACTGATATACACCTGAACATCAGCAGGAGAGGACTCTTTAAAGTAGAGACACTACATACTGATATACACCTGAACATCAGCAGGAGAGGACTCTTTAAAGTAGAGACACTACGTAATGATATACACCTGAACACCAGCAGGAGAGGACTCTTTAAAGTAGAGACACTACGTACTGATATACACCTGAACACCAGCAGGAGAGGACTCTTTAAAGTAGAGACACTACATACTGATATACACCTGAACATCAGCAGGAGAGGACTCTTTAAAGTAGAGACACTACGTACTGATATACACCTGAACATCAGCAGGAGAGGACTCTTTAAAGTAGAGACACTACATACTGATATACACCTGAACATCAGCAGGAGAGGACTCTTTAAAGTAGAGACACTACATACTGATATACACCTGAACATCAGCAGGAGAGGACTCTTTAAAGTAGAGACACTACATACTGATATACACCTGAACATCAGCAGGAGAGGACTCTTTAAAGTAGAGACACTACATACTGATATACACCTGAACATCAGCAGGAGAGGACTCTTTAAAGTAGAGACACTACATACTGATATACACCTGAACATCAGCAGGAGAGGACTCTTTAAAGTAGAGACTCTACATACTGATATACACCTGAACATCAGCAGGAGAGGACTCTTTAAAGTAGATACACTACATACTGATATACACCTGAACATCAGCAGGAGAGGACTCTTTAAAGTAGAGACACTACATTCTGATATACACCTGAACATCAGCAGGAGAGGACTCTTTAAAGTAGAGACACTACATACTGATATACACCTGAACATCAGCAGGAGAGGACTCTTTAAAGTAGAGACACTACATACTGATATACACCTGAACATCAGCAGGAGAGGACTCTTTAAAGTAGAGACACTACATACTGATATACACCTGAACATCAGCAGGAGAGGACTCTTTAAAGTAGAGACACTCCATACTGATATACACCTGAACATCAGCAGGAGAGGACTCTTTAAAGTAGAGACACTACATACTGATATACACCTGAACATCAGCAGGAGAGGACTCTTTAAAGTAGAGACACTACATACTGATATACACCTGAACATCAGCAGGAGAGGACTCTTTAAAGTAGAGACACTACATACTGATATACACCTGAACATCAGCAGGAGAGGACTCTTTAAAGTAGAGACACTACATACTGATATACACCTGAACATCAGCAGGAGAGGACTCTTTAAAGTAGAGACACTACATACTGATATACACCTGAACATCAGCAGGAGAGGACTCTTTAAAGTAGAGACACTACATACTGATATACACCTGAACATCAGCAGGAGAGGACTCTTTAAACATCATAGCTAAGGGTTAAAGATGGATTGGACGTGAGCAGCAGTAAACTGTGTAACTCTTTAAACCGGAACAAAAGGTTGTACTTTATTTAATTATTTACAAAATCTCATTATTTATGAATGAAACTGAACGTACAGAAACAGAGGGTTTCAGCTTCAGGACAGACGGTTTTAAAGAGTCCTCTTTGAGGTTAAACTGTTTTAAATCTATTTGAGATATTCAGGATATATTAATATATCAGCAGTTTAAAGCTGCGCCTCTGAACGCCTGCAGTGTTTCAGTGCTTTCTCTCAGCTCCGGCCCCGACATGTTTCCTGTTCACTGGACGCTCCAAAACACAGGAGACCTTCCCAGCATGCATTTCACCAGGCGAGGGGGGGGGGGGGGGGGGGGGGGGGGGGGGGGGGTCACCTCCTCTGTTTTAGAGGCTTTACAGAGAATATCTGCACAAACCGAGACAAGCTGTTTTTATATCTCTAATGTTCTGAAAGATACGTTTATATTTCTAGATGAAAGGCTTCATCACCAGGAGCTCAAACTGCAGACCTCCAACAGCATCATAAGAAATACAACTATAGTGCAGATTAAGTTGCTTTATGAAAGCAATGCGAGTAAATAAACAGAATAAACGAGAGTCGTTGAAAGTCTTTAGAGCTGAAGCATAAAGACATGTTTTTACACATGATGTACTTTAATGATTCTGAAAATCTGTCCAAGAGGGAATCATCTCATCTCAGTTTGCTGATCTGAAAACATCGTGAAATGCTTTGTCTTCAAAATACATTCAAAGCATCCAAAAAGAGAGGAGGGGGAGGAAGGGGGAGGAAGAGGAAGAGGGGGAGGAGGAGGGGAGGAGAGCGTATGATTCCTCTTGGGACGGGGGGAGGAACTGAGGAGGAGGGGAGGAGGGGAGGAACTGAGGAGGAGGGGAGGAGGAGGGGATGAACTGAGGAGGAGGGGAGGAACTGAGGAGGAGGGGAGGAACTGAGGAGGAGGGGAGGAGGGGAGGAACTGAGGATTAGCTGCGGTGTTCACCCTACCCTTCTCTCAACGTGTAAACATGAACCTCAGAAACACATCACTGTCAGACAAAGAGACTCATCGTTATTAAACCATAACATTACCGTTGTATTAACTATTTTTGTTATTTCTATCGACTGTTAATAGATTTGTATATTTGAGTGAGACGTTAGTGACTGTGGAATCTGATGAATATTCAACATTCACTCAAATAAGTGAATAAGCTAAAGATGATTTAAAACGTAATAAAATAATGATCCTGCAGCAGAATATGAGGCGACGCCTCTTTAGTGAATCTGAATCTGTTAACCCTTCATCACAGACACACTCTTTCTAACAGCTGTTTCCTCAGAAAACAACAGCTGACGGATCAAAGCAAAGGAACTCTTTAAAATCTCACGCACCCTCAGAACTGAAAACTAGAAATGTATCCCATAACCATACTGTACTCAACAGTATGTTATGCTGGTCACTGTATTCAGTTGTCTGCCAGCTGACTGCCAGCTGACTGCCAGCTGTATTCCAGCTAACTTCCATCTTACTGCCAGCCGTATGCCAGCTAACTGCTAACTGACTGCCAGTCGTATGCCAGCTAACTGCTAACTGACTGCCAGCTGTATTCCAGCTAACTTCCATCTTACTGCCAGCTGAGAGGCAGTACTCAGGGCAGACAGCCTGACGACGAGCTGCTCGTTAGAGACGCTAGCTGTATTCCAGCTGACTTCCATCTTACTGCCAGCTGTATGCCCGATAACTTCCATCTTACTGCCAGCTGTATGCCAGCTAACTTCCATCTTACTGCCAGCTGTATGCCAGCTAACTTCCATCTTACTGCCAGCTGTATTCCAGCTGTATTCCATCTTACTGCCAGCTGTATTCCAGCTAACTTCCATCTTACTGCCAGCTGTATTCCAGCTGTATTCCATCTTACTGCCAGCTGTATTCCAGCTAACTTCCATCTTACTGCCAGCTGTATGCCAGCTAACTTCCATCTTACTGCCAGCTGTATTCCAGCTAACTTCCATCTTACTGACAGCTGTATTCCAGTTAACTTCCATCTTACTGCCAGCTGTATGCCAGCTAACTTCCATCTTACTGCCAGCTGTATGCCAGCTAACTTCCATCTTACTGCCAGCTGTATTCCATCTTACTGCCAGCTGTATTCCATCTTACTGCCAGCTGTATTCCAGCTAAATTCCGACTTACTGCCAGCCGTATGCCAGCTAACTTCTATCTTACTGCTAGTTGTATTCCAGCTAACTTCCATCTTACTGCCAGCTGTATTCCAACTAACTTCCATCTTACTGCCAGCTGTATTCCAGCTAACTTCCATCTTACTGCCAGCTGTATTCCAGCTGTATTCCATCTTACTGCCAGCTGTATTCCATCTTACTGCCAGCTGTATTCCAGCTAACTTCCATCTTACTGCCAGCTGTATTCCAGCTAACTTCCATCTTACTGCCAGCTGTATTCCAGCTAACTTCCATCTTACTGACAGCCGTATGCCAGCTAACTTCCATCTTACTGCCAGCTGTATTCCAGCTAACTTCCATCTTACTGCCAGCTGTATGCCAGCTAACTTCCATCTTACTGCCAGCTGTATTCCAGCTAACTTCCATCTTACTGCCAGCCAAATGCCAGCTAACTTCTA
>JAPTMU010000271.1:152344-184988 GCA_028583405.1 Pogonophryne albipinna
TAGGAACATTTCCTCATAGACTTCTATACAATCTGAGGTAATAAAGAGAGAGAAGTAGGAACATTTCCTCATAGACTTCTATACAATCTGAGGTAATAAAGAGAGAGAAGTAGGAACATTTCCTCATAGACTTCTCTACAATCTGAGGTAATAAAGAGAGAGAGAAGTAGGAACATTTCCTCATAGACTTCTCTACAATCTGAGGTAATAAAGAGAGAGAGAAGTAGGAACATTTCCTCATAGACTTCTATACAATCTCGGGTAATAAAGAGAGAGAGAGAGAAGTAGGAACATTTCCTCATAGACTTCTATACAATCTGAGGTAATAAAGAGAGAGAAGTAGGAACATTTCCTCATAGACTTCTATACAATCTGAGGTAATAAAGAGAGAGAGAAGTAGGAACATTTCCTCATAGACTTCTCTACAATCTGAGGTAATAAAGAGAGAGAGAAGTAGGAACATTTCCTCATAGACTTCTATACAATCTGAGGTAATAAAGAGAGAGAGGAGTAGGAACATTTCCTCATAGACTTCTCTACAATCTGAGGTAATAGAGAGAGAGAGAAGTAGGAACATTTCCTCATAGACTTCTATACAATCTGGGGTAATAAAGAGAGAGAGGAGTAGGAACATTTCCTCATAGACTTCTCTACAATCTGAGGTAATAAAGAGAGAGAGAAGTAGGAACATTTCCTCAGAGACTTCTATACAGTCTGAGGTAATAAAGAGAGAGAGAAGTAGGAACATTTCCTCATAGACTTCTATACAATCTGGGGTAATAAAGAGAGAGAGAAGTAGGAACATTTCCTCAGAGACTTCTATACAGTCTGAGGTAATAAAGAGAGAGAGAGAAGTAGGAACATTTCCTCATAGACTTCTCTACAATCTGAGGTAATAAAGAGAGAGAGAAGTAGGAACATTTCCTCATAGACTTCTCTACAATCTGAGGTAATAAAGAGAGAGAGAAGTAGGAACATTTCCTCTTAGACTTCTATACAATCTGGGTAATAAAGAGAGAGAGAGAGAAGTAGGAACATTTCCTCATAGACTTCTCTACAATCTGAGGTAATAAAGAGAGAGAGAAGTAGGAACATTTCCTCATAGACTTCTCTACAATCTGAGGTAATAAAGAGAGAGAGAAGTAGGAACATTTCCTCTTAGACTTCTATACAATCTGGGGTAATAAAGAGAGAGAGAGAGAAGTAGGAACATTTCCTCATAGACTTCTATACAATCTGAGGTAATAAAGAGAGAGAGAAGTAGGAACATTTCCTCATAGACTTCTCTACAATCTGAGGTAATAAAGAGAGAGAGAGTAGGAACATTTCCTCATAGACTTCTATACAATCTCGGGTAATAAAGAGAGAGAGAGAGAAGTAGGAACATTTCCTCATAGACTTCTATACAATCTGAGGTAATAAAGAGAGAGAAGTAGGAACATTTCCTCATAGACTTCTATACAATCTGAGGTAATAAAGAGAGAGAGAAGTAGGAACATTTCCTCATAGACTTCTCTACAATCTGAGGTAATAAAGAGAGAGAGAAGTAGGAACATTTCCTCATAGACTTCTATACAATCTGAGGTAATAAAGAGAGAGAGGAGTAGGAACATTTCCTCATAGACTTCTCTACAATCTGAGGTAATAGAGAGAGAGAGAAGTAGGAACATTTCCTCATAGACTTCTATACAATCTGGGGTAATAAAGAGAGAGAGGAGTAGGAACATTTCCTCATAGACTTCTCTACAATCTGAGGTAATAAAGAGAGAGAGAAGTAGGAACATTTCCTCAGAGACTTCTATACAATCTGAGGTAATAAAGAGAGAGAGAAGTAGGAACATTTCCTCATAGACTTCTCTACAATCTGAGGTAATAAAGAGAGAGAGAAGTAGGAACATTTCCTCATAGACTTCTCTACAATCTGAGGTAATAAAGAGAGAGAGAAGTAGGAACATTTCCTCTTAGACTTCTATACAATCTGGGGTAATAAAGAGAGAGAGAGAGAAGTAGGAACATTTCCTCATAGACTTCTCTACAATCTGAGGTAATAAAGAGAGAGAAGTAGGAACATTTCCTCATAGACTTCTATACAATCTGAGGTAATAAAGAGAGAGAAGTAGGAACATTTCCTCATAGACTTCTATACAATCTGAGGTAATAAAGAGAGAGAAGTAGGAACATTTCCTCATAGACTTCTCTACAATCTGAGGTAATAGAGAGAGAGAGAAGTAGGAACATTTCCTCATAGACTTCTCTACAATCTGAGGTAATAAAGAGAGAGAAGTAGGAACATTTCCTCATAGACTTCTATACAATCTGAGGTAATAAAGAGAGAGAGAAGTAGGAACATTTCCTCATAGACTTCTCTACAATCTGAGGTAATAAAGAGAGAGAGAAGTAGGAACATTTCCTCATAGACTTCTCTACGATCTGAGGTAATAAAGAGAGAGAGAAGTAGGAACATTCCTCATAGTCTTCTCTACAATCTGAGGTAATAAAGAGAGAGAGAAGTAGGAACATTTCCTCATAGACTTCTCCAATCTGAGGTAATAAAGAGAGAGAGAAGTAGGAACATTTCCTCATAGACTTCTCTACAATCTGAGGTAATAGAGAGAGAGAGAAGTAGGAACATTTCCTCATAGACTTCTCTATAATCTGAGGTAATAAAGAGAGAGAAGTAGGAACATTTCCTCACAGACTTCTCTACAATCTGAGGTATAAGAGAGAGAGAGAAGTAGGAACATTTCCTCATAGACTTCTCTACAATCTGAGGTAATAGAGAGAGAGAGAAGTAGGAACATTTCCTCATAGACTTCTCTACAATCTGAGGTAATAAAGAGAGAGAAGTAGGAACATTTCCTCATAGACTTCTCTACAATCTGAGGTAATAAAGAGAGAGAAGTAGGAACATTTCCTCATAGACTTCTATACAATCTGAGGTAATAAAGAGAGAGAGAAGTAGGAACATTTCCTCATAGACTTCTCTACAATCTGAGGTAATAAAGAGAGAGAAGTAGGAACATTTCCTCAGAGACTTCTCTACAATCTGAGGTAATAAAGAGAGAAGTAGGAACATTTCCTCATAGTCTTCTCTACAATCTGAGGTAATAAAGAGAGAGAGAGAAGTAGGAACATTTCCTCATAGACTTCTCTTCAATCTGAGGTAATAAAGAGAGAGAGAGAAGTAGGAACATTTCCTCAGAGACTTCTATACAGTCTGAGGTAATAAAGAGAGAGAGAAGTAGGAACATTTCCTCATAGACTTCTCTACAATCTGAGGTAATAAAGAGAGAGAGAAGTAGGAACATTTCCTCATAGACTTCTCTACAATCTGAGCTAATAAAGAGAGAGAGAAGTAGGAACATTTCCTCATAGACTTCTCTACAATCTGAGGTAATAAAGAGAGAGAGAAGTAGGAACATTTCCTCATAGACTTCTATACAATCTGAGGTAATAAAGAGAGAGAGAAGTAGGAACATTTCCTCATAGACTTCTCTACAATCTGAGGTAATAAAGAGAGAGAGAAGTAGGAACATTTCCTCAGAGACTTTATACAGTCTGAGGTAATAAAGAGGAGAGAGAAGTAGGAACATTTCCTCATAGACTTCTCTACAATCTGAGGTAATAAAGAGAGAGAGAAGTAGGAACATTTCCTCATAGACTTCTCTACAATCTGAGGTAATAAAGAGAGAGAGAAGTAGGAACATTTCCTCAGAGACTTCTATACAGTCTGAGGTAATAAAGAGAGAGAGAAGTAGGAACATTTCCTCAGAGACTTCTATACAGTCTGAGGTAATAAAGAGAGAGAGAGAAGTAGGAACATTTCCTCATAGACTTCTCTACAATCTGAGGTAATAAAGAGAGAGAGAAGTAGGAACATTTCCTCATAGACTTCTCTACAATCTGAGGTAATAAAGAGAGAGAGAAGTAGGAACATTTCCTCTTAGACTTCTATACAATCTGGGGTAATAAAGAGAGAGAGAGAGAAGTAGGAACATTTCCTCATAGACTTCTATACAATCTGAGGTAATAAAGAGAGAGAAGTAGGAACATTTCCTCATAGACTTCTATACAATCTGAGGTAATAAAGAGAGAGAAGTAGGAACATTTCCTCATAGACTTCTCTACAATCTGAGGTAATAGAGAGAGAGAGAAGTAGGAACATTTCCTCATAGACTTCTCTACAATCTGAGGTAATAAAGAGAGAGAAGTAGGAACATTTCCTCATAGACTTCTATACAATCTGAGGTAATAAAGAGAGAGAGAAGTAGGAACATTTCCTCATAGACTTCTCTACAATCTGAGGTAATAAAGAGAGAGAGAAGTAGGAACATTTCCTCATAGTCTTCTCTACAATCTGAGGTAATAAAGAGAGAGAGAAGTAGGAACATTTCCTCATAGACTTCTCTACAATCTGAGGTAATAAAGAGAGAGAGAAGTAGGAACATTTCCTCATAGACTTCTCTACAATCTGAGGTAATAGAGAGAGAGAGAAGTAGGAACATTTCCTCATAGACTTCTCTACAATCTGAGGTAATAAAGAGAGAGAAGTAGGAACATTTCCTCATAGACTTCTCTACAATCTGAGCTAATAAAGAGAGAGAGAAGTAGGAACATTTCCTCATAGACTTCTCTACAATCTGAGGTAATAAAGAGAGAGAGAAGTAGGAACATTTCCTCATAGACTTCTATACAATCTGAGGTAATAAAGAGAGAGAGAAGTAGGAACATTTCCTCATAGACTTCTCTACAATCTGAGGTAATAAAGAGAGAGAGAAGTAGGAACATTTCCTCAGAGACTTCTATACAGTCTGAGGTAATAAAGAGAGAGAGAGAAGTAGGAACATTTCCTCATAGACTTCTCTACAATCTGAGGTAATAAAGAGAGAGAGAAGTAGGAACATTTCCTCATAGACTTCTCTACAATCTGAGGTAATAAAGAGAGAGAGAAGTAGGAACATTTCCTCAGAGACTTCTATACAGTCTGAGGTAATAAAGAGAGAGAGAAGTAGGAACATTTCCTCAGAGACTTCTATACAGTCTGAGGTAATAAAGAGAGAGAGAGAAGTAGGAACATTTCCTCATAGACTTCTCTACAATCTGAGGTAATAAAGAGAGAGAGAAGTAGGAACATTTCCTCATAGACTTCTCTACAATCTGAGGTAATAAAGAGAGAGAGAAGTAGGAACATTTCCTCTTAGACTTCTATACAATTTGAGGTAATAAAGAGAGAGAGAAGTAGGAACATTTCCTCATAGACTTCTCTACAATCTGAGGTAATAAAGAGAGAGAGAAGTAGGAACATTTCCTCAGAGACTTCTATACAGTCTGAGGTAATAAAGAGAGAGAGAGAAGTAGGAACATTTCCTCATAGACTTCTCTACAATCTGAGGTAATAAAGAGAGAGAGAAGTAGGAACATTTCCTCATAGACTTCTCTACAATCTGAGGTAATAAAGACAGAGAGAAGTAGGAACATTTCCTCAGAGACTTCTATACAGTCTGAGGTAATAAAGAGAGAGAGAAGTAGGAACATTTCCTCATAGACTTCTCTACAATCTGAGGTAATAAAGAGAGAGAGAAGTAGGAACATTTCCTCATAGACTTCTATACAATCTGAGGTAATAAAGAGAGAGAGAGAAGCAGGAACATTTCCTCATAGACTTCTCTACAATCTGAGGTAATAAAGAGAGAGAGAAGTAGGAACATTTCCTCATAGACTTCTCTACAATCTGAGGTAATAAAGAGAGAGAGAAGTAGGAACATTTCCTCATAGACTTCTATACAATCTGAGGTAATATAGAGAGAGAGGAGTAGGAACATTTCCTCATAGACTTCTCTACAATCTGAGGTAATAGAGAGAGAGAGAAGTAGGAACATTTCCTCATAGACTTCTATACAATCTGGGGTAATAAAGAGAGAGAGAGAAGTAGGAACATTTCCTCATAGACTTCTCTACAATCTGAGGTAATAGAGAGAGAGAGAAGTAGGAACATTTCCTCATAGACTTCTATACAATCTGAGGTAATAAAGAGAGAGAGAAGTAGGAACATTTCCTCATAGACTTCTCTACAATCTGAGGTAATAAAGAAAGAGAGAAGTAGGAACATTTCCTCATAGACTTCTCTACAATCTTAGGTAATAGAGAGAGAGAGAAGCAGGAACATTTCCTCATAGACTTCTCTACAATCTGAGGTAATAAAGAGAGAGAGAGAAGTAGGAACATTTCCCATAGACTTCTCTACAATCTGAGGTAATAGAGAGAGAGAGAAGTAGGAACATTTCCTCATAGACTTCTCTACAATCTGAGGTAATAAAGAGAGAGAGAAGTAGGAACATTTCCTCATAGACTTCTATACAATCTGAGGTAATAAAGAGAGAGAGGAGTAGGAACATTTCCTCATAGACTTCTCTACAATCTGAGGTAATAGAGAGAGAGAGAAGTAGGAACATTTCCTCATAGACTTCTATACAATCTGGGGTAATAAAGAGAGAGAGAGAGAAGTAGGAACATTTCCTCATAGACTTCTCTACAATCTGAGGTAATAAAGAGAGAGAGAAGTAGGAACATTTCCTCATAGACTTCTCTACAATCTGAGGTAATAAAGAGAGAGAGAAGTAGGAACATTTCCTCATAGACTTCTCTACAATCTGAGGTAATAAAGAGAGAGAAGTAGGAACATTTCCTCATAGACTTCTATACAATCTGAGGTAATAAAGAGAGAGAGAAGTAGGAACATTTCCTCATAGACTTCTCTACAATCTGAGGTAATAAAGAGAGAGAGAAGTAGGAACATTTCCTCATAGTCTTCTCTACAATCTGAGGTAATAAAGAGAGAGAGAAGTAGGAACATTTCCTCATAGACTTCTCTACAATCTGAGGTAATAAAGAGAGAGAGAAGTAGGAACATTTCCTCATAGACTTCTCTACAATCTGAGGTAATAGAGAGAGAGAGAAGTAGGAACATTTCCTCATAGACTTCTCTACAATCTGAGGTAATAAAGAGAGAGAAGTAGGAACATTTCCTCACAGACTTCTCTACAATCTGAGGTAATAAAGAGAGAGAGAGAAGTAGGAACATTTCCTCATAGACTTCTCTACAATCTGAGGTAATAGAGAGAGAGAGAAGTAGGAACATTTCCTCATAGACTTCTCTACAATCTGAGGTAATAAAGAGAGAGAAGTAGGAACATTTCCTCATAGACTTCTCTACAATCTGAGGTAATAAAGAGAGAGAAGTAGGAACATTTCCTCAGAGACTTCTCTACAATCTGAGGTAATAAAGAGAGAAGTAGGAACATTTCCTCATAGTCTTCTCTACAATCTGAGGTAATAAAGAGAGAGAGAGAAGTAGGAACATTTCCTCATAGACTTCTCTTCAATCTGAGGTAATAAAGAGAGAGAGAGAAGTAGGAACATTTCCTCAGAGACTTCTATACAGTCTGAGGTAATAAAGAGAGAGAGAAGTAGGAACATTTCCTCATAGACTTCTCTACAATCTGAGGTAATAAAGAGAGAGAGAAGTAGGAACATATCCTCATAGACTTCTCTACAATCTGAGCTAATAAAGAGAGAGAGAAGTAGGAACATTTCCTCATAGACTTCTCTACAATCTGAGGTAATAAAGAGAGAGAGAAGTAGGAACATTTCCTCATAGACTTCTATACAATCTGAGGTAATAAAGAGAGAGAGAAGTAGGAACATTTCCTCATAGACTTCTCTACAATCTGAGGTAATAAAGAGAGAGAGAAGTAGGAACATTTCCTCAGAGACTTCTATACAGTCTGAGGTAATAAAGAGAGAGAGAAGCAGGAACATTTCCTCATAGACTTCTCTACAATCTGAGGTAATAAAGAGAGAGAGAAGTAGGAACATTTCCTCATAGACTTCTCTACAATCTGAGGTAATAAAGAGAGAGAGAAGTAGGAACATTTCCTCATAGACTTCTATACAATCTGAGGTAATAGAGAGAGAGAGGAGTAGGAACATTTCCTCATAGACTTCTCTACAATCTGAGGTAATAGAGAGAGAGAGAAGTAGGAACATTTCCTCATAGACTTCTATACAATCTGGGGTAATAAAGAGAGAGAGAGAAGTAGGAACATTTCCTCATAGACTTCTCTATAATCTGAGGTAATAGAGAGAGAGAGAAGTAGGAACATTTCCTCATAGACTTCTATACAATCTGAGGTAATAAAGAGAGAGAGAAGTAGGAACATTTCCTCATAGACTTCTCTACAATCTGAGGTAATAAAGAGAGAGAGAAGTAGGAACATTTCCTCATAGACTTCTATACAATCTGAGGTAATAAAGAGAGAGAGAGAAGCAGGAACATTTCCTCATAGACTTCTCTACAATCTGAGGTAATAGAGAGAGAGAGAAGTAGGAACATTTCCTCATAGACTTCTATACAATCTGAGGTAATAAAGATAGAGAGAAGTAGGAACATTTCCTCATAGACTTCTCTACAATCTGAGGTAATAAAGAGAGAGAGAAGTAGGAACATTTCCTCATAGACTTCTCTACAATCTGAGGTAATAGAGAGAGAGAGAAGCAGGAACATTTCCTCATAGACTTCTCTACAATCTGAGGTAATAAAGAGAGAGAGAGAAGTAGGAACATTTCCTCATAGACTTCTCTACAATCTGAGGTAATAGAGAGAGAGAGAAGCAGGAACATTTCCTCATAGACTTCTCTACAATCTGAGGTAATAAAGAGAGAGAGAGAAGTAGGAACATTTCCTCATAGACTTCTATACAATCTGAGGTAATAAAGAGAGAGAGAAGTAGGAACATTTCCTCATAGACTTCTATACAATCTGAGGTAATAAAGAGAGAGAGAAGTAGGAACATTTCCTCATAGACTTCTATACAATCTGAGGTAATAAAGAGAGAGAGAAGTAGGAACATTTCCTCATAGACTTCTCTACAATCTGAGGTAATAAAGAGAGAGAGAAGTAGGAACATTTCCTCAGAGACTTCTATACAGTCTGAGGTAATAAAGAGAGAGAGAGAAGTAGGAACATTTCCTCATAGACTTCTCTACAATCCTGAGGTAATAAAGAGAGAGAGAAGCTAGGAACATTGCCTCATAGACTTCTCTACAATCTGAGGTAATAAAGAGATGAGAGAGAAGTAGGAACATTTCCTCCGAGACTTCTCTACAGTCTGAGGTAATAAAGAGAGAGAGAAAGCTAGGAACATTTCCCTCAGTAGACTTCTCTACAATCTGAGGTAATAAGAGAGAGAGAGAAGTAGGAACATTTCCTCATAGACTTTCTCTACAATCTGAGGTAATAAAGAGAGAGAGAGAAGTAGGAACAATTTCCTCATAGACTTCTCTACAATCTGAGGTAATACAGAGAGAGAGAAGTAGGAACATTTCCTCATAGACTTCTATACAATCTGAGGTAATAAAGGAGAGAGAGAAGTAGGAACATTTCCTCATAGACTTCTCTACAATCTGAGGTAATAAAGAGAGAGAGAAGTAGGAACATTTCCTCATAGACTTCTATACAGTCTGAGGTAATAAAGAGAGAGAGAGAAGTAGGAACATTTCCTCATAGACTTCTCTACAATCTGAGGTAATAAAGAGAGAGAGAAGTAGGAACATTTCCTCATAGACTTCTCTACAATCTGAGGTAATAAAGAAGAGAGAGAAGTAGGAACATTTCCTCAGAGACTTCTATACAGTCTGAGGTAATAAAGAGAGAGAGAAGTAGGAACATTTCCTCATAGACTTCTCTACAATCTGAGGTAATAAAGAGAGAGAGAAGTAGGAACATTTCCTCATAGACTTCTATACAATCTGAGGTAATAAAGAGAGAGAGAAGCAGGAACATTTCCTCATAGACTTCTCTACAATCTGAGGTAATAAAGAGAGAGAGAAGTAGGAACATTTCCTCATAGACTTCTCTACAATCTGAGGTAATAAAGAGAGAGAGAAGTAGGAACATTTCCTCATAGACTTCTATACAATCTGAGGTAATAAGAGAGAGAGAGGAGTAGGAACATTTCCTCATAGACTTCTCTACAATCTGAGGTAATAGAGAGAGAGAGAAGTAGGAACATTTCCTCATAGACTTCTATACAATCTGGGGTAATAAAGAGAGAGAGAGAAGTAGGAACATTTCCTCATAGACTTCTCTACAATCTGAGGTAATAGAGAGAGAGAGAAGTAGGAACATTTCCTCATAGACTTCTATACAATCTGAGGTAATAAAGAGAGAGAGAAGTAGGAACATTTCCTCATAGACTTCTCTACAATCTGAGGTAATAAAGAGAGAGAGAAGTAGGAACATTTCCTCATAGACTTCTCTACAATCTTAGGTAATAGAGAGAGAGAGAAGCAGGAACATTTCCTCATAGACTTCTCTACAATCTGAGGTAATAAAGAGAGAGAGAGAAGTAGGAACATTTCCTCATAGACTTCTCTACAATCTGAGGTAATAGAGAGAGAGAGAAGTAGGAACATTTCCTCATAGACTTCTCTACAATCTGAGGTAATAAAGAGAGAGAGAAGTAGGAACATTTCCTCATAGACTTCTATACAATCTGAGGTAATAAAGAGAGAGAGGAGTAGGAACATTTCCTCATAGACTTCTCTACAATCTGAGGTAATAGAGAGAGAGAGAAGTAGGAACATTTCCTCATAGACTTCTATACAATCTGGGGTAATAAAGAGAGAGAGAGAGAAGTAGGAACATTTCCTCATAGACTTCTCTACAATCTGAGGTAATAAAGAGAGAGAGAAGTAGGAACATTTCCTCATAGACTTCTCTACAATCTGAGGTAATAAAGAGAGAGAGAAGTAGGAACATTTCCTCATAGACTTCTCTACAATCTGAGCTAATAAAGAGAGAGAGAAGTAGGAACATTTCCTCATAGACTTCTCTACAATCTGAGGTAATAAAGAGAGAGAGAAGTAGGAACATTTCCTCATAGACTTCTATACAATCTGAGGTAATAAAGAGAGAGAGAAGTAGGAACATTTCCTCATAGACTTCTCTACAATCTGAGGTAATAAAGAGAGAGAGAAGTAGGAACATTTCCTCATAGACTTCTCTACAATCTGAGGTAATAAAGAGAGAGAAGTAGGAACATTTCCTCATAGACTTCTCTACAATCTGAGGTAATAAAGAGAGAGAAGTAGGAACATTTCCTAATAGACTTCTCTGCAATCTGAGGTAATAAAGACAGAGAAGTAGGAACATTTCCTCATAGACTTCTCTACAATCTGAGGTAATAAAGAGAGAGAGAAGTAGGAACATTTCCTCATAGACTTCTATACAATCTGAGGTAATAGAGAGAGAGAGAAGTAGGAACATTTCCTCATAGACTTCTCTACAATCTGAGGTAATAAAGAGAGAGAGAAGTAGGAACATTTCCTCATAGACTTCTATACAATCTGAGGTAATAAAGAGAGAGAGAGAAGCAGGAACATTTCCTCATAGACTTCTCTACAATCTGAGGTAATAGAGAGAGAGAGAAGTAGGAACATTTCCTCATAGACTTCTATACAATCTGAGGTAATAAAGATAGAGAGAAGTAGGAACATTTCCTCATAGACTTCTCTACAATCTGAGGTAATAAAGAGAGAGAGAAGTAGGAACATTTCCTCATAGACTTCTCTACAATCTGAGGTAATAGAGAGAGAGAGAAGCAGGAACATTTCCTCATAGACTTCTCTACAATCTGAGGTAATAAAGAGAGAGAGAAGTAGGAACATTTCCTCATAGACTTCTCTGCAATCTGAGGTAATAAAGAGAGAGAAGTAGGAACATTTCCTCATAGACTTCTCTACAATCTGAGGTAATAAAGAGAGAGAGAAGTAGGAACATTTCCTCATAGACTTCTATACAATCTGAGGTAATAGAGAGAGAGAGAAGTAGGAACATTTCCTCATAGACTTCTCTACAATCTGAGGTAATAAAGAGAGAGAAGTAGGAACATTTCCTCATAGACTTCTCTACAATCTGAGGTAATAAAGAGAGAGAGAAGTAGGAACATTTCCTCATAGACTTCTCTACGATCTGAGGTAATAAAGAGAGAGAGAAGTAGGAACATTTCCTCATAGACTTCTCTACAATCTGAGGTAATAAAGAGAGAGAGAGAAGTAGGAACATTTCCTCATAGACTTCTCTACAATCTGAGGTAATAAAGAGAGAGAGAAGTAGGAACATTTCCTCATAGACTTCTCTACAATCTGAGGTAATAAAGAGAGAGAGAGAAGTAGGAACATTTCCTCATAGACTTCTCTACAATCTGAGGTAATAAAGAGAGAGAAGTAGGAACATTTCCTCAGAGACTTCTCTACAATCTGAGGTAATAAAGAGAGAAGTAGGAACATTTCCTCATAGACCTCTATACAATCTGAGGTAATAGAGAGAGAGAGAAGTAGGAACATTTCCTCATAGACTTCTCTACAATCTGAGGTAATATAGAGAGAGAGAGAAGTAGGAACATTTCCTCAGAGACTTCTATACAGTCTGAGGTAATAAAGAGAGAGAGAAGTAGGAACATTTCCTCATAGACTTCTCTACAATCTGAGGTAATAAAGAGAGAGAAGTAGGAACATTTCCTCATAGACTTCTATACAATCTGAGGTAATAGAGAGAGAGAGAAGTAGGAACATTTCCTCATAGACTTCTCTACAATCTGAGGTAATAAAGAGAGAGAGAAGTAGGAACATTTCCTCATAGACTTCTATACAATCTCGGGTAATAAAGAGAGAGAGAAGTAGTCTGCCACAGTCTGAGGGACAGTGTGTCTCTGTCACAGTCTGAGGGACCGTGTGTCTCTGCCACAGTCTGAGGGACAGTTTGTCTCTGCCACAGTCTGAGGGACAGTTTGTCTCTACTACAGTCTGAGGGACAGTTTGTCATGTATTATATGAATGAAATGAATCTGTATTCCATGTTCTTAGCAGTTTGTTCATTTGTATGTATTTTTGTATCGATGTCAGCTAGACAGAGCTTTGGCAATACTGTATGTAACTATGGTCATGCTAATAAAGCTTTTGAATTGAATTGACTGACAGACAGACAGACAGACAGACAGGAGGTCAGAAGTTATTCTGCAGTGTGTGTGTGTGTGTGTCACTTTCCAAACAGTCTCAAGGAGGCAAGAGTAAACCCTCTCCTAAAGAAACCCACTCTCATCCCGTCTGATGTTATAAACTACAGGCCTGTCTCTTTCCTCCCGTTCCTGTCTAAAACACTTGAACACGCTGTCTTTAAACAACTCTCCTGTTATCTCCATCAGAACAACCTTCTGGATCCGCACCAGTCTGGTTTCAAGGCAGGTCACTCCACAGAAACTGCCCTCCTTGCTGTCACTGAGGAACTGCACACGGCCAAAGCAGCATCCCTCTCCTCTGTCATCATCCTGTTGGACCTGTCTGCTGCATTCGACACGGTGAACCATCAGACCCTCCTTCGCACTCTCCAAGAACTTGGAGTTTCAGGCTCTGCACTTTCCCTCCTCACCTCATACCTCAAAGACCGCACCTACAGGGTCACTTGGAGAGGGTCGGAGTCCGACCCTTGTCAATTAACTACAGGGGTCCCTCAGGGCTCTGTTCTTGGTCCCCTCCTCTTCTCCTTGTACACAAACTCGCTCGGATCTGTCATTAGCCCGCATGGTTTTTCATACCACTGCTACGCTGACGACACCCAATTAATTCTGTCCTTTCCCCGCTCAGAGACCCAGGTCGTCGCACGCATCTCTGCTTGTCTAGCTGACATCTCTCAGTGGATGTCTGCTCATCACCTCAAGCTCAACCTTGACAAGACTGAACTGCTTTTCCTTCCGGGAAAAGATTGTCCCACTCTTGACCTAACAATCAACATCGGCACCTCTGTTGTTTCCCCGACTCAGACTGCAAGGAATCTGGGTGTGACCCTAGATAACAACCTGTCCTTCACTGCAAACATAGCTGCTACAACCCGCTGCTGCAGATACATGCTTTACAACATCAGGAGGATACGTCCCCAGCTGACCCAGAAAGCCACGCAGGTTCGTCATCTCACGCCTAGACTACTGCAACTCCCTCCTGGCTGGTCTACCTGCATGTGCCATCCGACCTCTGCAGCTCATTCAGAATGCAGCGGCTCGTCTGGTCTTCAACCTTCCTCAATGTTCCCACACCACTCCGCTCCTCCGCTCCCTCCACTGGCTTCTGGTAACTGCTAGAATCCACTTCAAGACAATGGTACTTGCGTACCATGCTGCGAATGGATCTGGCCCTTCCTACATCCAGGACATGGTTAAACCGTACACCCCAGCACGTGCACTCCGGTCTGCATCAACCAAACGGCTCGCTGCACCCTCGCTGCGAGGGGGACCCAAGTTCCCATCAGCAGAAACACGTGGGTTTGCTATCCTGGCTCCAAGATGGTGGAATGAGCTCCCATTGACATCAGGACAGCAGAAAGCTTACACACCTTCCAGACTGAAAACTCATCTCTTTCGACTCCTCTTCGAGCAATAGAACTATTAACAAAGCACTTATATACTAATAAAGGACTGGCTTACCTAAAGCCAGTTGAGTAGCACTTGAACTGTTTGGCTCTATGAAACCTGATGTACTTTATGATTCTGTTTTCTTCAAGTTTCTATCTCCCTGGTCGAATGAACTTATTGTAAGTGTCAGAGAATATTTTAACCTGATTATGTTTGTAATATTGAGTTTCTTAGTGCTCCTGAGAAACCTGTCTTTATTACAACCATCTGTTTCTCATTAAATTGCAATATGCTTGCTCGCAACTTGACCGGGGTAACAGGTCAAAGGTTTATTTTCTTGTCTGCTGGATGATGAATATGGTGGACACAGAGGAGCCTTTGTTCTGATTATCTGGCATTGATTAGATAGAGTTAGAATCGGACCTACCCACTTTCACATATATTCAGAATCTATTCTTTGTGTTCTCCAGAGTTCCGCGTGGTGATCTGCAGTGAACAACTGTAAATAATCATAGCGAAGCTCTCCGGCTGTATTTCTGTGAATCTCTAAATAAACCTCAAGGTGTTTGACTGTACAACTGAGTCCAGATTCTCCATCTTTCCTGCGCCGCTCTGAAGTTTCCGTATCAGATTGGCGTCGCGAACAAGGAAACCAAAAGATCTTCAGAACTGGTAAGTGTAATTTCAAATCTATATTTGGACATTGCCTTACCAGAATCTGTGATTGACGGTATCATAAAATTACCTGTGAAACTGAGCGGCTGCACAATTTTTTTTGGGTAGACTTCTGCATTAAAAAATGCCATGCATCTGTATTGAAACAGATCGCCAAATTCTGGAGATTTCAGCGGTTAACTGGTTAATTTCATAGCAGGCATCTCCTGGATCTGCCTGCAGCTGCTGCAGGGAGTGTCTGTGTGAGATTTCACCCCCCTGCGGGGCTGAAAGCACAGAGAGGGTGAAGCGTGGAACGACACACAATTCTCTTCAATCACACCATTTGCGTTTTCGGAACTAAACTTAAACGCTGAGAAATGGAAAAGTGGTATGCGGGAATGTGTGACATCGAGCTGCGTTTCATAACAGATGGGTTGTGGAATTTGGCTGTTGTTTGGAAGAACAGGGTAAATAAAAAAATTAAAAAAGCCTCCGCTCTCCGCGGACGGCGAGGGCGGAGCACCACTAAATTCGCATAGTGGTTGCTGATTGAGAATAAATTAATTATTGCTCTTCAACAGATTCCGTTCTTAGCACTTGTACAAGTATGTCTGGGCAGAAGGCGCTCAGATTAAAATATATATTTCCCTACCCGCTGAGATCTCCCTAATTCGGATTAAAAAAATTAGGCTGGATGATTTTTTTGCTGTCACGCTGGTGTTTATTGCGAGTTCATGTTTGTTTGTCTAATTGTTTCTATATTGGTTTGTCCCGCCGTCTTGTGTATGCTTTGTAACAACTAATGATGAATCAGTCCATAGCCAGGGTTAAATGAACTAAACTTTAGTTATCTCACCAAAAGTAAATGACTTGAGAAAAATAAATAATGTGAAGATGTAAAGCAAAATTATATATTATAGTATAAATGTGCTGCAAAATGAAAATAAATAGCAAAAGAGTGTTTTTATGTCCTGCATCTGTCTCATACCATGAGACCCTAAGAGGCATCACTGCTGGTCATAAATACCGGCCTGAGGAGATCAGGGTTTAGAAAAAATCTGTCTGCTCAATTGGGTTAATGTTGTATTATTTGTTTCATTTATTCTTAATCTATGTATTGTATGGTAATAGTGAATAAAAAATGTAATGTATTGAACACATTCCGAAACAAAGCAGATAAGACAGAACTAGACTCAGATATAATGCTAATTGTGATTGAAACCTTTTTGCGCTGTTGCTGCAAAGTGGAAACTTATTGATTGCCTGTTCCAACTGGCCACTGGAATCAGATAATTAATATAAGTTGAAGTTCAATTACAGTTTTTTTAAATATAGTTTAACATTCTTTATTAAACTGTTTCAAATTATTTCTAGTACAAATGGTCTACAGACATTACTACAATTCTAATAGTTGTTGAACTACTGAGCTTATGAACAATAGAGTAAAGGTCGCTGGTGAAGCCAGGATCAATATATTTGTTGAGGTTTTTCTTATGTGCATAATAAATGTGTTTAAATGAATTGAGCAATTTTAAAGGACTATAATGTTGCAATCTCTTTGGGATAAGTAATTGCAGTTCCAAGATAGATGTTGTTTTCCCTGGGCCTCTCCTTCAAAGGCCCATAAATCATGAGACTTCCAAATCCGAACTGACGGAGATCAGTATGACAAATCCATGAAGGGGTTCTACTTGGCCCAATTTAAAATACCATAAAGAGAGTATTCACCCAGCTGTTTTTATTTCTTAAAAAATTCTAGTCTGAGTTTCCTTCGAGTTCAGTCTAAAGCTACAATTGTTTCTCATAAACATTCGCACTGTTGGTTTTAATCCTTGAGCAGACAAGCTGCTCACACACACATACACACACACACACGCGCATGCACACACCCCCACACACACACCCAAGCACACACACACACGCGCATGCACACCCCCCCCCCCACACACACGCATTTTGGATGAGTATTTGCCTTATCCACTTTTTGCCTCCTTTAGAGTTATTAGTAATTCAGGATTAATTGAATGTGCTACATAAGATAAAATACTGAAGCTTTGACTTGATCATTTCGTTCACAACATTAGACCTAATAGAGAGAGCCCTCTCATCTCTACTAAAATAAGATACGTGTGCATGTTTGGTGTTTTAACACTCCTGTAATGTACCTAGTCTTGTCAGGGATGCAGACTCATCAGGTATAAAAAAAAAAGGTGACAAGGATCCGAGCCCCGACCCCACGGAGTATCGGCTTTAAAATGAGGAATAACAGATGATTTTAGCAGTCAGAACAACTGAAGCAGCAGTGTTAATAATAACAGAAATGCTACAGAGTCACATTTAATAGAAATATATAGAACCATTCATTTTAATTGTGTAGCAGTCAGTTTATAATTTTGGCAGCACTGTTGAGCATTTTGAGAAAAAATAAATGTATTTTCATGCCTCTGTGCAAGGCTTAGTCTTTCTATCTGTATAACCAGTGCTGTTAAGTAACTAAGTTCATAAACTCAACTAGTACTATACTTGGGTACAATTTTGAGATACTTGTATTTTATTTAAGTATTTAAATGTTTTGCTACGTATTCTTCTACTCCACTACAGTTCAGAGGTAGCCTACATGGTGTATTTCTACTCCACTCCATGTATTAATACCTTTAGTTACTTTACAGATGTGGATGAATGATGTGAAATCTAATCAAGTGTTGAATCAGACTTTAGTTCCACCTGGAGTAAATCCACAAGCTACCCTGCAGAATACAAAGCCATTCAGACTAGCTGCTCCTTCACCAGCTACCCTGCAGTCTACAAAGCCATTCAGACTAGCTGCACCTTCACCAGCTACCCTGCAGTCTACAAAGTCATTCAGACTAGCTGCTCCTTCACCAGCTACCCTGCAGTCTACAAAGCCATTCAGACTAGCTGCTCCTTCACCAGCTACCCTGCAGTCTACAAAGTCATTCAGACTAGCTGCACCTTCACCAGCTACCCTGCAGTCTACAAAGCCATTCAGACTAGCTGCTCCTTCACCAGCTACCCTGCAGTCTACAAAGTCATTCAAACTAGCTGCACCTTCACCAGCTAAAACATATCATATATATTATTCTGAAATGAACCAATCTGCACAATGATTTCTTTTATTGTCGCTATTTCCACTATATTTTGATGGGAATACTTTTATACTTTTACCTGAGTAACATTTTGAATGCAGTACTTTTACTGTAACATAGTATTCCTACGCTCTGGCACTTCTACTTTTACTCAAGTACAAGATCTGAGTACTAAAGCTAATGTTAGCAGATAGTGACACTGTATGCTGGTTAGCTAGCTCAACGATTCCTTAAATAATATTGCGACAGAGAAAAACTTTTAAGTTCACATTACGCTCTGCCGCTCCGACAGGGAGCTCTGCTCTGAACACCTGAACGCCCCGTTCTAACAGCTGTTCACCAGCGGTCCAGTCTGTGCCACAGTGACTCCGGACCACACAGCTCATTTTAACGAACGTACCCGTAGAGAATGTGGCTGCTGAAGCTAGACCATCTTCGCGAAAATAGCAGAGCCTTATTTTACATCCTTGAGCAGAGCCGACAGAAAGGAGGACTCGAGCACACAGCTCGCGCTTCATTGTCATATATAAAAGAGCACCGTGCGTGTCATGATGGCACATAACAGCTCGCGGCTGCAGATTACTCCGGTTCCCAGAACCCCATACCCCAATGATATTTTTATTGCAGATCTACATGGATCACACAAACGACCTATTTTGGATTCATAACTGCGAATTTCGCAGAAATGTGACAAGTTTGCACCCCTGCTTGTTATCCTTTTCATTACAGAGCTGGGAAAATGGTGTATTGATTAGATTCTGATCCGTGCAAGTCCAATTTTAACTGACTTTAGTTCTAATGTTAATGTTAATTTGATTTCAACCCATACGTAATTATTTAAATTAACTCAACATTTCACATGATGGATTAGTGTTCCACATTTTTCCCACTCATTTGTTGTGCAATTACGCCAATAGTAAAGAGAGACATTGATGGCCCTGTGTCCTTTTTGTTAGTACGTGGTTCCATTTTGTCTGTGGCCTTGGACGGTTTCACTGAGAGTCACCCAGTTCTGCCCTGCTACAGTCCGGCTGAGTGCAGTCACAGAGATGCTATGGCTGCTCTACATGAAATGACATTAATGGTCTGATCCGAGAATGGACACCATTTCCTGCTCCCAGAGTGAATGACGCTCCTCAAAACTGAACATTGCAGCCGTTGATTGATACTGTCTCACATGGGTCTGCTCCCCCCCATGGAGCCATGAACTGAAAGCTTGACCTCTGCTTTGAACACTTGGAAGCCTCATTGCCACGCCAGCACCAACCCTTGGGTCAGTCAGATGGGACTAACGGCTTCACTTAGGGCATTTGGGTCAGGCACATGACTCTCGTTACCGCAGAGTGGGTTGTTTTAAGGCTATTCATACTGCTATGCAGAGGATGCCTGTAAGTTGGCAAGCTGTTAAAAAACCCTACTATGTTTAGTATAGGCCTCATGTCAGGGGCCTCTTACTGTCTACTTCTACATGTATTCGCATTATATGGACCATGTTTCCACCTGGTGAAACTAGAGGCGGCACGGAGCTCAAGCTACAATACAACCATTCTGTTCTGCTCTAACGATTCAATTTATAGATTCTACATCTAACCAATTCGTTTTTATTGTTTCCAATGATAACGTCACCTTAAGTGGAGGAATGCAAACCTGTTTTCAAACGTAAGGTTTTGAATTTGTTTAACATTTCTCAGTAATGACACCCTCGGACGCCCACTATCATTCATGCTATGCCTTCGGTGATAAACTCAGATGTTAAGGGGGTTGAAGTTTTTTTTCCCCCCCGGATCGGCTATGCTTTGTTTTTTTTTGTTTTTTCAACAACGGTGTGCATTTCCTGCATGATATATGCTTCTCACAATTGTTTTTTGTTAGCTGCGCATAGGTGATACTGAGTCTTCTCGAGTAATGGCTTATGATCTCTACCATGCTACATGGACTCGCATGTTTTATTTCATATCTAACAGAAGTGAGAGACGAAAGACGTGGAGAAGATGTAAGAGAGATGTGGTAGAGAGAATAGAGGGGATAGGAAAGAGAGATGAGATATTTGCGAGGGCATACTGATACTGAGTCTTATCGATTGATAGCTTATAGACAATACCATGTTTGAATAGACTCCTACTTGTTCTTACACATGTGACATATGTAAGAAAAGGGAGGGGAGAGTCAATTATATTGAGTAGTTGATTTCATATTGGAACATTTATTTCAAATGTATTTTTGATAAACTAATATTTTATCAAACGGTAAATGGTGAATTAATATAACATTTAGAATCATTGAGAAGGGGTTATATCCACAGGGACTAGCTCACATTTAACTTAAAATAACATTTCTCTGCTATGGACTGATGAGTATATGATTATTGCATGTTAAATGACTAACACAAACCTTACATTTATAATGTGCATGTGTCAGGAAGGCTCCCAAATAATTCTGAGGGGCCTATCCTATTTTTGTAATTGAATGATAATGTGCTAATCCATTACCTTGAGTTGTCTTCACTCAGGAAAACATCCCTATCAAGTGTTAATAGTGACCAGAACAGCCCTGAGAGTACAAGGTAGAGCGGAGTGGATTCACGCTTCCAGATGTCGTCTCTCTCCTCTACTGGATGCTGGCGTGTGAAGGCAGTCATCATCATCGTCGTTCTGAGTCTACTGTACCTGGCCAAGGACGCCCTGCTAGATGAAGCTGTGGAAATCCCAACTGACAGGAGGCGAGGGCTCTCGCCCCTCTGAGGGAGAAAATAAGGTGCCCTTATCTGAGAGCACAGACGACTTGATTACTCAGGGTCCAGACCCTGAGGGCAAAACAACACCAACGGGCAAATCAGTGTCTAGCGACAAGGACAGGTTGTATCAGATCACCACACAGACATTCAGTATGGTGCGAGAGACACAAAGAGAGAGAAAAGGAGGAAGAATAAGGAGGAATTGTCTCCCTCCCTGATCATGAATCAAAGACTATTTCTTTTAACTGTCCAACTTCAATATGTAACTCATCTAACTGTATTATTGTGTTTCCTGTGTTTTTAGTTTACTCAACGTGGGAGATGTATCCAAAGAACCAGTACCGTTGGTTCAGGTTCTCGTCAGAGGTGGTAAGAATAGCTCTCAACACAATTGACAATATGCCCCCAGAACTGTGGTGTAGCACTTTAGAACAGTTACAGACTCTGATAAAGGATGAGGTAAAATGTACAATGAGGAAACCAGATTACCAGGTTCCCAATCCAGGTGTCAATGCATGCACATTTACTGGACCAAATAGCGAAACAAATGTTCTATCCACTCCACTTAAACAATCAGGAGGTGATGTAGATTCTTTACAAAAGGCCTTAATCACTCCTTCTAAACGAACCAAATCTAATTCAGCGATAAGTTTAATGTTAGACTACGCACATGAACGCAATGTTAGCAACTGTTGGCTGTGCCAAAATATGCCAGAATCTATGCATTCCCCAATGTTTAGTCCAATTCCTTTCACGAAAGCTGACTACGGTCTAGTGAGCTGGAATGATATAGCATCCAGAATTAGCGATGAGGCAGATGACTGTTATACTCCCTCCTACCCCATAGACTCTGAGCAACATTTACAGTACGAGGGCTTAGTCTCTCTTATTGTTGATACAGTAAATAAAGATTACCTGCCAGATGGTTTCAAACGATTAATGATGCTAAGACTTATATATGTCAAGAAATACATCCACCTAGCTTTTGAATACAGATTCCAATTAGCTCTAGTCCAGACTAATTGCTCAGCTAATTCTACGAGTCCAACATGTACAATGCAACCACACACCATCTTTGTTGGTTGAAGCTTTGGTAACCGTTGTGCCCTGGTTTGGCTCCAGAACAGTGGACTCCGTTAAAGTTAAAATAATGACTGTACGCAGCCAATACCCTTAGGCAAGCCTCCTACACGTGATTGTTCAGTATATGTTCCACCAGTTGTAGTGCACGAGTGGAAAAATGTGTCTATCTGTTTCCAGAATGAAGCAGGATCTCACACCTCTCCAGATGTGGGACACAGCGACTGTAATACCATAGTGAGGGTAAAATTAGCCAGAATTCCCCTCCCACAGAGAGTGTACTTAGTTTGCGGCGACAGGGCCTATGGCTGTGTGCCATATGACATTTTTGATGGCACCTGTTATCTAGCCTACCTAATCCCTTTAATCCGTAAAGTAGAGCCTAATGAGATTGCAGCGATACTTCCTTCTTTACACAGGAACAGCAGGTCCATTACACAAGGACAACAGATAGCTAGCCTATTTTTGCCTTGGTACGGTATTTATGTTACTCAGCAGGAAATAGTGGCACTATCCAACGTAGTGGAGCACCATCTAAATGTATCTAACACAGCGATGTTAGCTGAACACAAAGAATTGCAGGAAGTAAGGACAGTAGCATTACAGAATCGTATGGCGCTGGATCTTCTCCTAGCTGCTCAGGGGGGCACATGTAAGGTAATTGGGTCTGAGTGTTGTTCTTTCATCTCTGACGCTACACCGGAAATAATGGACATGGCGCATGACACGGCAAGGGGAATAACAGAATTGCATGAAACTCATGGATTTACATTAGGGGATTTAAGTGGAACCATTGGATCCTGGGGAGCGGGGTTGGTTAAATTTGTTGTTACTGTTTCAGTGTTTATCTTGGTTGTGCTAATCCTAGTGATCTGTTTGATAACTGTAGTTAAATTAGCCATACGCAGGGTAGCCAAGACCGCCCTCCAAGCCCCACAGAGGCTAGTCGGATATTCAACTGTAGGTGAGACAATGTTAATGTACGACGCCGAGCTTCCAGATCCATGGGTCTCCATTGCGGTTTCTGCTCCATGGGTACACCCATTCAGCGATTGATAAATGATTAAAGTTGACACTCAAAATAAAGAACAGATATGTTGGATTTTTCTCTTTTCAGGTTGTTATAATAAATGTCTGACTTTTCCTTTTCAGATTTTTGAACAAATGTATTTGAATGAAATATATGTATTACTAAGTGCCTTACTCTTGAATAAAGCGTAATGAAGTAAACGTAAAGTAATGTTAAAGATTGAGGACACTGCAACTTTGCAGGTTACAGATTGATCTATTCATCACTGTGAATTTATACCTTAAATATGAATTTTAGCTGGATCTCTCATGATTCTGATTTTATACCTCAATTGGATTTCTTATAATCCTAAATTCTAATTGTGTTTTAATAAGTAATTGCCTTGAAGTAAATCTTTAAAGATGTAAGCTGATTTAGAATTTGTGTTTGATGAATGAGATTAACTGAGTGATAAATGATAAAAGATCTTATTTTTGAAACATATATTTTGCTATTATATTTTTGTATTTCATGTGTGCTTATTATTGTGCTTTTGACAAATGATGCCAAACACCGAGGAGAGATGATTTTTCTATTATGATTGACTGCGTTCGATCTTTTTGGTTGAAATGTTTCAATCTTGTTCTACTTTTGATGTAATTGATGTAAGTGGGCCCACAGAACTCTAGGGACGCTTATGGATTTAAGTAGTGACTGAAATATTCTTAGACTAATGTTAATTGGTTATCAATAGATTGATAAAAAGAATGGAACTGTCAGAGAATATTTTAACCTGATTATGTTTGTAATATTGAGTTTCTTAGTGCTCCTGAGAAACCTGTCTTTATTACAACCATCTGTTTCTCATTAAATTGCAATATGCTTGCTCGCAACTTGACCGGGGTAACAGGTCAAAGGTTTATTTTCTTGTCTGCTGGATGATGAATATGGTGGACACAGAGGAGCCTTTGTTCTGATTATCTGGCATTGATTAGATAGAGTTAGAATCGGACCAACCCACTTTCCCATATATTCAGAATCTATTCTTTGTGTTCTCCAGAGTTCCGCGTGGTGATCTGCAGTTAACAACTGTAAATAATCATAGCGAAGCTCTCCGGCTGTATTTCTGTGAATCTCTAAATAAACCTCAAGGCGTTTGACTGTACAACTGAGACCAGATTCTCCATCTTTCCTGCGCCGCTCTAAAGTTTCCGTATCAGTAAGTCGCTTTGGATAAAAGCCTCAGCTAAATGCAATGTAATGTGTGTGTGTGTGTGTGTGTGTGTGTGTGTGTGTGTGTGTGTGTGTGTGTGTGTGTGTGTGTGTGCGTGCGTGCGTGCGTGCGTGCGTGCGTGCGTGTGTGTCCGCATCTGTAGCCTGTTATTGTCTCATTATACCGCACTGTGAATGAATCAAAGTAAATATATAAGTCATCATGAACACATCTGTCTGATGGACAGATGGTATAATGAGACAATAACTAACATTTCATCAAATCCCCCTCCTCGACTCCTCGACTCCTCGGTCCTCCGGTCGTGACCCGGAAATGAATTTCAGCGCGCCATTTTGAAGGACATCTCATTTCTCTAAATGCACTTCGAGGACCGAGCATCGAGCATCGAGGAGGCTCTCTGGAGGAGCTCTAACCGAGGAGACACTGATGGGTCCTCCACGGTCCTCCACGGCTCCTTCGTGGATGCATTTCCGGCAACAGAGATGTTTCAAAGAGTCGTGACGCACGGCCGGACTGATCTCAGCCAATGACAGCTCTGCATGCATCCCCTGGATATTATTTTATTAACTGCTTTCATCGTGACGCGATGTTTCCAGAGAGAACAGCTGAGAGGTCCGTGCAGAAAGCAGAGCAGTGTGTATAATATATATCACTCAGTAGAACAGGCCTACTCTCTCTGCTTTAGTTTAGTAGATATCTACAAACAAAGAGTCCAGATTTTTCTAAAACCATTTATTGCTTCACAAAATAAAATACACAACGGCTGTTAGGCTGTTAGCTGTAGGTGCGTGTGTGTGTGTGGTACAGTGTGTGCGTAGATGCAGCGGACAGACAGGTCTCAGTTGGTTTGGTGTCCTCTGCTTACTTTTAATACTTATAAATAAAACTTTTGGCCCGTAATTTATTTTCCTCATTGTAGCGACCAGAGGGGGGGGGGGGGGGGGTATATCCAGTCTCTGATAGTGTTACGTTATTATGAGAGTGCTCTGTTTGATTCTGAAATTGTATATATATGTATATAAATATATACATATATATATATGTGTGTGTGTGTGTGTGTGTGTGTGTGTGTGTGTGTGTGTGTGTGTGTGTGTGTGTGTGTGTGTCCTCATCTGTAGCCTGTTATTGTCTCATTATTCCGCACTGTGAATGAATCAAAGTGGTCATGAACTCATCTGTCCATCAGTCAGAGGGCTGCTGTGCCTCCTGTCATCATTAATGGACGTCTCTTTAAAATGACCTCTCAGAGGAGAGGAGTTCTCATTTCTCTAACCGCCTGCTGCTTCCCCTCCTCTCTCCTCGGTTCCCCTCCTCTCTCCTCGTTTCCCCTCCTCCACTCCTCTCTCCTCAACTCCTCTCTCCTCGCTTCCCCTCCTCTCTCCTCGGTTCCCCTCCTCGGCTCCTCGGCTCGCATCTCCTGTGGGCGGGACTAAGTCTCGAGGATAGGAGTCGAGGAGGGGAGTCGAGGAGGGGAGTTAGAGAAATGAGAAAGGGCCACAGTGTTGTTGTGTTGATGTCACAGTGTTGTTGTGGTGATGTCACAGTGTTGTTGTGGTGATGTCACAGTGTTATAATGATGTCAGAGTGTTGTTGTGGTGATGTCACAGTGTTGTTGTGGTGATGTCACAGTGTTGTTGTGATGATGTCACAGTGTTGTTGTGGTGATGTCACAGTGTTGTTGTGGTGATGTCACAGTGTTATAATGATGTCACAGTGTTGTTGTGGTGATGTCACAGTGTTGTTGTGATGATGTCACAGTGTTGTTGTGGTGATGTCACAGTGTTGTTGTGGTGATGTCACAGTGTTATAATGATGTCAGAGTGTTGTTGTGGTGATGTCACAGTGTTGTTGTGATGATGTCACAGTGTTGTTGTGGTGATGTCACAGTGTTGTTGTGGTGATGTCACAGTGTTATAATGATGTCAGAGTGTTGTTGTGGTGATGTCACAGTGTTGTTGTGGTGATGTCACAGTGTTATAATGATGTCACAGTGTTGTTGTGGTGATGTCACAGTGTTGTTGTGATGATGTCACAGTGTTGTTGTGGTGATGTCACAGTGTTGTTGTGGTGATGTCACAGTGTTATAATGATGTCAGAGTGTTGTTGTGGTGATGTCACAGTGTTGTTGTGGTGATGTCACAGTGTTGTTGTGGTGATGTCACAGTGTTGTTGTGGTGATGTCACAGTGTTGTTGTGTTGATGTCACAGTGTTGTTGTGGTGATGTCACAGTGTTGTTGTGTTGATGTCACAGTGGCCCTTTCTCATTTCTCTAACTCCCCTCCTCGACTCCCCTCCTCGACTCCTATCCTCGAGACTTAGGCCCTTTCTCATTTCTCTAACTCCCCTCCTCGACTCCCCTCCTCGACTCCTATCCTCGATACTTAGTCCCGCCCACAGGAGATGTGAGCCGAGGAGTCGAGGAGGGGAACCGAGGAGAGAGGAGGGGAAGCAGCAGGCGGTTAGAGAAATGAGAACTCCTCTCCTCTGAGCGGTCATTTTAAAGAGACGTCCATTAATGATGACAGGAGGCACAGCAGCACTCTGTCTGATGGACAGATGAGTTCATGATGACTTTGATTCATTCACAGTGCGGAATAATGAGACAATAACAGGCTACACACACACACACACACACACACACACACACACACACACACACACACACACACACACACACACACACACACACGTATATGTATATATTTATATACATATATATACGATTTCAGAATCAAACAGAGCGCTCTCATATTAACGTAACACTATCAGAGACTGGATATATCCCCCCCCCTCTCTCTGGTCGCTACAATGAGGAAAATAAATGACGGACCAAAAGTTTTATTTACAAGTATTAAAAGTAAGCAGAGGACACCAAACCAACTGAGACCTGTCTGTCCGCTGCATCTACGCACACACTGTACCACACACACACACACCTACAGCTAACAGCCGTTGTGTATTTTATTTTGTGAAGCACTAAATGGTCTTAGAAACATATGGACTCTTTGTTTATAGATATCTACTAAACTAAAGCAAATAAAGAGAGTAGGCCTGTTCTACTGAGTGATATATATTATACACACTGCTCTGCTTTCTGCACGGACCTCTCAGCTGTTCTCTCTGGAAACATCGCGTCGCGATGAGAGCAGTTAATAAAATAATATCCAGGGGATGCATACAGAGCTGTCATTGGCTGAGATAAGTCCGGCCGTGTGTCACGACTCTTTGAAACATCTCTGTTGCCGGAAATGCATCCACGAAGGAGCCGTGGAGGACCGTGGAGGACCCATCAGTGTATCCTCGGTTAGAGCTCCTCCAGAGAGCCTCCTCTCTCCTCTCTCCTCTCTCAGAGCTCCTCCAGAGAGCCTCCTCGATGCTTGATGCTCGGTCCTCGAAGTGCATTTAGAGAAATTAGATGTCCTTCAACATGGCACGCTGAAATTCATTTCCGGGTCACTACCGGAGGACCGAGGAGTCGAGGAGTCGAGGAGGGGGATTTGATGAAATGAGAAAGGGCCAGTGTTGTTGTGGTGATGTCACAGTGTTGTTGTGGTGATGTCACAGTGTTGTTGTGGTGATGTCACAGTGTTGTTGTGGTGATGTCACAGTGTTGTTGTGATGATGTCACAGTGTTGTTGTGGTGATGTCACAGTGTTATAATGATGTCAGAGTTGTGTACAGAGTAGACCGACGGGTAATAATGGATATTGACAGATAGCGCCACCTCTGTGTCACAGTGTTGTTGTGATGATGTCACACAGAGCTGAAGAGCAGCCCCATCCATTGGCTGTCGGTGGGCCGGAGGGCGGAGCCTGCCTCATGGGGCAGGATGTTCTGCATCCTATCAGACGCTCAGCTGCTGCTGCTGCCTCACCTGGAGGTAAACAAGCAGACAAACAAAAACACAGCCAATAAACAAATAGCACTGATTATAAAAGACTGATGATTAAACATAATATTCAGTGACGCCTGTTCTTCTTCTGTGGTTCCAGGTGCACCCGCTGATCCTGGCAGAGAAGGCGGAGACTTGTGCTGTCTGGTTGCTAAGATACAGCCTCCAGGTGACATCAGCAACACCTGGCTCATCCCACAAAGGTGAGCAAGAAGTAAAGCATTAAATATAAATTAAAACAATTTAACCACCGCTAAGCTAAAGGCGGCTAATGTTGGGCTATAAAGGAGCTACAGCACGGTCACATGACTTCACGTCACCACCGCTAAGCTAAAGGAGGCTAATGTTGGGCTATAAAGGAACTACAGCACGGTCACATGACTTCACGTCACCACCGCTAAGCTAAAGTTGGCTAATGTTGGGCTATAAAGGAACTACAGCACGGTCACATGACTTCACGTCACCACCGCTAAGCTAAAGGTTAATGTTGGGCTATAAAGGAACTACAGCACGGTCACATGACTTCACGTCACCACCGCTAAGCTAAAGGTGGCTAGTGTTGGGCTATAAAGGAACTACAGCACGGTCACATGACTTCACGTCACCACCGCTAAGCTAAAGGAGGCTAATGTTGGGCTATAAAGGAACTACAGCACGGTCACATGACTTCACGTCACCACCGCTAAGCTAAAGGAGGCTAATGTAGGCTATAAAGGAACTACAGCACGGTCACATGACTTCACGTCACCACCGCTAAGCTAAAGGCGGCTAATGTTGGGCTATAAAGGAACTACAGCACGGTCACATGACTTCACGTCACCACCGTTAAGCTAAAGGCGGCTAATGTTGGGCTATAAAGGAACTACAGCACGATCACATGACTTCACGTCACCACCGCTAAGCTAAAGGAGGCTAATGTTGGGCTATAAAGGAACTACAGCACGGTCACATGACTTCACGTCACCAGCGCTAAGCTAAAGGAGGCTAATGTTGGGCTATAAAGGAGCTACAGCACGGTCACATGACTTCACGTCACCACCGCTAAGCTAAAGGTGGCTAATATTGGGCTATAAAGGAACTACAGCACGGTCACATGACTTCACGTCACCACCGCTAAGCTAAAGGCGGCTAATGTTGGGCTATAAAGGAACTACAGCACGGTCACATGACTTCACGTCACCACCGCTAAGCTAAAGGTGGCTAATGTTGGGCTATAAAGGAACTACAGCACGTCACATGACTTCACGTCACCACGCTAAGCTAAAGGCGGCTAATGTTGGGTTATAAAGGAACTACAGCACGGTCACATGACTTCACGTCACCACCGCTAAGCTAAAGGAGGCTAATGTTGGACTATAAAGGAACTACAGCACGGTCACATGACTTCACGTCTCCACCGCTAAGCTAAAGGTGGCTAATGTTGGGCTATAAAGGAACTACAGCACGGTCACATGACTTCACGTCACCACCGCTAAGCTAAAGGAGGCTAATGTTGGGCTATAAAGGAACTACAGCACGGTCACATGACTTCACGTCACCACCGCTAAGCTAAAGGTTAATGTTGGGCTATAAAGGAACTACAGCACGGTCACATGACTTCACGTCACCAGCGCTAAGCTAAAGGAGGCTAATGTTGGGCTATAAAGGAGCTACAGCACGGTCACATGACTTCACGTCACCACCGCTAAGCTAAAGGTGGCTAATATTGGGCTATAAAGGAACTACAGCACGGTCACATGACTTCACGTCACCACCGCTAAGCTAAAGGCGGCTAATGTTGGGCTATAAAGGAACTACAGCACGGTCACATGACTTCACGTCACCACCGCTAAGCTAAAGGTGGCTAATGTTGGGCTATAAAGGAACTACAGCACGTCACATGACTTCACGTCACCACGCTAAGCTAAAGGCGGCTAATGTTGGGTTATAAAGGAACTACAGCACGGTCACATGACTTCACGTCACCACCGCTAAGCTAAAGGAGGCTAATGTTGGACTATAAAGGAACTACAGCACGGTCACATGACTTCACGTCTCCACCGCTAAGCTAAAGGTGGCTAATGTTGGGCTATAAAGGAACTACAGCACGGTCACATGACTTCACGTCACCACCGCTAAGCTAAAGGAGGCTAATGTTGGGCTATAAAGGAACTACAGCACGGTCACATGACTTCACGTCACCA
Source organism: Pogonophryne albipinna (assembly GCA_028583405.1). Lineage (NCBI taxonomy): Eukaryota > Metazoa > Chordata > Actinopteri > Perciformes > Artedidraconidae > Pogonophryne > Pogonophryne albipinna. Next base: position 182,704 of record JAPTMU010000271.1, read on the forward strand.
CCGCTAAGCTAAAGGTTAATGTTGGGCTATAAAGGAACTACAGCACGGTCACATGACTTCACGTCACCACCGCTAAGCTAAAGGAGGCTAATGTTGGGCTATAAAGGAACTACAGCACGGTCACATGACTTCACGTCACCACCGCTAAGCTAAAGGTGGCTAGTGTTGGGCTATAAAGGAACTACAGCACGGTCACATGACTTCACGTCACCACCGCTAAGCTAAAGGAGGCTAATGTTGGGCTATAAAGGAACTACAGCACGGTCACATGACTTCACGTCACCACCGCTAAGCTAAAGGAGGCTAATGTTGGGCTATAAAGGAACTACAGCACGGTCACATGACTTCACGTCACCACCGCTAAGCTAAAGGTGGCTAATGTTGGGCTGTGATGAAGTTTAGTCGTCTCTATCAGAAAACCATTGATAAAACAAGATGAGCTCCTCCCTCTGAAGAGGGTGATAAAGGATGAGACAGACAGACAGACAGACAGACAGAGAGACAGACACACACACACACACACACACACACACTTCCACCCACTGCTAGTCACCATGGCAACCATTCCAGAGCCAGTTACCATGGCAACAGCTGTTCAGCCACGAACTACATCCTCTCCCATGATGCACTCTGTCTGTTCCAGATGTTCCAAAGAGAGGAGTCCGCAGACTGAGCATGCCCAGTGGCTCCGAGGACACACACACCACCAGAGTGACGGTACACACACACACACACACACACACACACACACACACACACACACACACACACACACACACACACACACACACACACACACACACACACACACACACACACACACACACACACACACACACACACACACACACACACACACACACACACACACACACACACACACACACACACACACACACACACACACACACACACACACACACACACACACACACACACACACACACGTAACTGCTGTTTCCATGGTGACAGCAGTCTGAGGATGTGATCTGAAACATCCCATAATCTTCTGCTCCGCTCCTCGAACACTGTGTTCACTTCCTGCTCACAATGAGATGTTCAATGTGCACATCAGTAAACTACAGGAATACATCAGAGACAACAACAACAATAATAACATTAATAACAACAATAATAACTTGGGAGGTTTACAGTGATATGTGTTATTGCTGACGGTGTGTCCTCACGTCTCCTCAGGGTTTCCTCTCCCGCAGACTGAAGCAGTCTCTGCGCCGGACTCACTCCCAGCCCAAACTGAAGAGTGAGCTGCAACCCCCCAGCAGCAGGTCCACACACACACACACACACACACACACACACACACACACACACACACACACACACACACACACACACACACACACACACACACACACACACACACACACACACACACACACACACACACACACACACACACACACACACACACACACACACACACACACACACACACACACACACACACACACACACACACACACACACACACACACACACACACACACACACACACACACACATACACACACACATACACACACACACACACACATTACCCAACCCGTTACCCAACCCGTTACCCAACCCGTTACCCAACTCTAACCCGACCCGTTACCCGACCCGTTACCAGACCTGTCCCCCGACCTGTTCCCCAACTCTAACCCGACCCGTTACCCGACCCGTTCCCCGACCCGTTCCCCGACCCGTTACCCGACCCGTTCCCCGACCCGTTACTCGATCCGTTACCCGACCCGTTACCCGATCTGTTACCCAACCCGTTACCCGACCCGTTCCCCAACCTGTTACCCGACCTGTTCCCCGACCCGTTACTCGATCTGTTACCCGACCTGTTCCCCGACCCGTTACTCGATCTGTTACCCAACCTGTTCCCCGACCCGTTACCCGACCCGTTACCCGACCTGTTCCCCAACCCGTTACCCGACCTGTTCCCCAACCTGTTACCCGACCCGTTCCCCAACCCGTTCCCCGACCCGTTCCCCGACCCGTTCCCCAACTCTAACCCTACCCGTTACCCGACCCGTTACCCGACCCGTTACCCGATCTGTTACCCAACCCGTTACCCGACCCGTTCTCCAACCTGTTACCCGACCTGTTCCCCGACCCGTTACTCGATCTGTTACCCGACCTGTTCCCCGACCCGTTACTCGATCTGTTACCCAACCTGTTCCCCGACCCGTTACCCGACCCGTTACCCGACCTGTTCCCCAACCCGTTACCCGACCTGTTCCCCAACCTGTTACCCGACCCGTTCCCCGACCTGT
>JAPTMU010000271.1:185988-220988 GCA_028583405.1 Pogonophryne albipinna
GCAAGCAGACAGACAGACAGACAGACAGGCTGACAGACAGGCGGAGAGGCAGACTGACAGACAGGCAGACAGACAGACAGACAGGCGGAGAGGCAGGCGGAGAGGCAGACGACAGACAGGCGGAGAGGCAGGCTGAGAGGCAAGCAGACAGACAGACAGACAGACAGGCTGACAGACAGGCGGAGAGGCAGACTGACAGACAGGCAGACAGACAGACAGACAGGCGGAGAGGCAGGCGGAGAGGCAGACAGACAGACAGACAGACAGACAGGCTGACAGACAGGCGGAGAGGCAGACAGACAGGCTGACAGACAGACAGGCGGAGAGGCAGACAGTTCACGGTCTCTCGCTCTGATTTCGTGGCGCTGAACTTCAAACCTCCCTCTTCGCCATTTTTTCACTTTTCCCGCGAATCACAGGACGTTTGACGTCACCGTCGTCATCACCGCCGTCACTGCTGTCGTCATCACGTTCAGAGCTCCGTTCACTTGTTAGGCTCATTCCCAAACCGCCCCCTACACCCTACCCCTACACCCTACCCCTCCGTTTGCGCGTTCACGCGGAGGGTCCGCCATATTGAGGGCTGTTCCAAAGCAACAAGTGTGGAGGGGGAGTGGGCTATCAAGCCCTCAAACAGCGAGTCTGCAGCGGTGCTGACTTGAGACGGGCTGTGTCTCAATTCAGGGGTTGGATCCTTAGAAGGGTGCATTCGTAGACCGCGCACGTCACTTCCGCCGAAAGAAGGCTGTCCCAATTCAAAAAAAAGACGAGACTCCTCTGAATGCAGCCTACTTTCCCCCACTTTGAAGGATACATCTGATGTACACCCCGCGGCCTACTTTCCCCCACTTTGAAGGATACATCTGATGTACACCCCGCGCCTACTTTCCCCACTTTGAAGGATACATCTGATGTACACCCCGCGGCCTACTTTCCCCCACTTTGAAGGATACATCTGATGTACACCCCGCGGCCTACTTTCCCCCACTTTGAAGGATACATCTGATGTACACCCCGCGGCCTACTTTCCCCCACTTTGAAGGATACATCTGATGTACACTCCGCGGCCTACTTTCCCCCACTTTGAAGGATACATCTGATGTACACCCCGCGGCCTACCATATCCCAGGGTGCAATGCGCGCAGGGAAGAGGGAGGTTTGTTCAAATGAAACAGCTTCCGGTCTCCCAGCAGAGTGGATTTCAAAGCAGCAGCGCGCGGAGGAATCACTAATAAATGTGATTATTGGGTTTTAACTTACTTTAAATTAACTGACGTCACACACGTCAAACCCAAGGGGCATTAAAACGTACATTTTCGTTAAATAATACGGATAAATATGTGACGCTAACTAGCTAGCTGGACGTACTGCACTGTTGTTTACACTTATTTTTTAATTCAATTCAGAAGTTTACTAAAGTCATACAGAGGTCTTGGCTCTGTTATAGATAAGTTATACTTTATATTACATACATAGACCAAAGTGAAAACATTTAGACCGGTAGAGCCGACAGTACGGTGGGATTTATAAAACGCTACCCTGACGTGTAGCTGCTGTTAGCTCTATTTATTTCTCTGACATGTTCCAATGTTTTACTGTTTATTAAACTTTGGGACAACATTACACCCTTTGTGTTCAGCTCATGCTGCTTTGAGGAAGGGCTAAAGGAAAAGCCTATTTTCAATATTTACACCAGATTTGATCATCTTTTATTTAGGTTAAAGTGTATTTAATTTATCCTGATCCCATAATAATAAGACAATCACAAATAGCCAGCAGCCTTTAGCTTGATGTTAGTGTGTGCTGTCAAAGGGATGCAGGTGTGACTGTCACTTCTTCTCTTTAGTTTTTTAAAACCAGAACATCATTTTAAATGATCCTTTAGGGAGTGTTTGTCTGAAATGCTTATTTACATTTTGCAATAATACTTTTGCAACCCTGTGTTTAATATGATGAATTCACTTTTTTCTCTGTAATTAGGACAATTCTGGAGAAATGGATCTGCTGGAGAAGGACCCCTAATCTGTGTGTGCCCAGCGGATCATCAGGACAGAGCTGCATCCACCTGGACCCCCCGTGGTGCTGGAGAAGGACCCCTAACCCCAGCGGATCATCAGGACAGAGCTGCCATCCACCTGGACCCCCCGTGGTGCTGGAGAAGGACCCCTAACCCCAGCGGATCATCAGGACAGAGCTGAATCCACCTGGACCCCCCGTGGTGCTGGAGAAGGACCCCTAACCCCAGCGGATCATCAGGACAGAGCTGAATCCACCTGGACCCCCCGAGGTGCTGGAGAAGGACCCCTAACCCCAGGGGATCATCAGGACAGAGCTGCATCCACCTGGACCCCCCGAGGTGCTGGAGAAGGACCCCTAACCCCAGCGGATCATCAGGACAGAGCTGCATCCACCTGGACCCCCCGAGGTGCTGGAGAAGGACCCCTAACCCCAGCGGATCATCAGGACAGAGCTGCATCCACCTGGACCCCCGAGGTGCTGGAGAAGGACCCCTAACCCCAGGGGATCATCAGGACAGAGCTGCATCCACCTGGACCCCCCGAGGTGCTGGAGAAGGACCCCTAACCCCAGCGGATCATCAGGACAGAGCTGCATCCACCTGGACCCCCCGAGGTGCTGGAGAAGGACCCCTAACCCCAGCGGATCATCAGGACAGAGCTGCATCCACCTGGACCCCCGAGGTGCTGGAGAAGGACCCCTAACCCCAGCGGATCATCAGGACAGAGCTGCCATCCACCTGGACCCCCCGAGGTGCTGGAGAAGGACCCCTAACCCCAGCGGATCATCAGGACAGAGCTGCCATCCACCTGGACCCCCCGTGGTGCTGGAGAAGGACCCCTAACCCCAGCGGATCATCAGGACAGAGCTGCCATCCACCTGGACCCCCCGTGGTGCTGGAGAAGGACCCCTAACCCCAGCGGATCATCAGGACAGAGCTGCCATCCACCTGGACCCCCCGAGGTGCTGGAGAAGGACCCCTAACCCCAGCGGATCATCAGGACAGAGCTGAATTCACCTGGACCCCCCGTGGTGCTGGAGAAGGACCCCTAACCCCAGCGGATCATCAGGACAGAGCTGCCATCCACCTGGACCCCCCGTGGTGCTGGAGAAGGACCCCTAACCCCAGCGGATCATCAGGACAGAGCTGCCATCCACCTGGACCCCCCGAGGTGCTGGAGAAGGACCCCTAACCCCAGCAGATCATCAGGACAGAGCTGAATCCACCTGGACCCCCCGAGGTGCTGGAGAAGGACCCCTAACCCCAGCAGATCATCAGGACAGAGCTGAATCCACCTGGACCCCCCGTGGTGCTGGAGAAGGACCCCTAACCCCAGCGGATCATCAGGACAGAGCTGCCATCCACCTGGACCCCCCGTGGTGCTGGAGAAGGACCCCTAACCCCAGCGGATCATCAGGACAGAGCTGCCATCCACCTGGACCCCCCGAGGTGCTGGAGAAGGACCCCTAACCCCAGCGGATCATCAGGACAGAGCTGCCATCCACCTGGACCCCCCGAGGTGCTGGAGAAGGACCCCTAACCCCAGCGGATCATCAGGACAGAGCTGAATCCACCTGGACCCCCCGAGGTGCTGGAGAAGGACCCCTAACCCCAGCGGATCATCAGGACAGAGCTGAATCCACCTGGACCCCCCGAGGTGCTGGAGAAGGACCCCTAACCCCAGCGGATCATCAGGACAGAGCTGCCATCCACCTGGACCCCCCGTGGTGCTGGAGAAGGACCCCTAACCCCAGCAGATCATCAGGACAGAGCTGAATCCACCTGGACCCCCTGTGGTGCTGGAGAAGGACCCCTAACCCCAGCAGATCATCAGGACAGAGCTGCCATCCACCTGGACCCCCCGAGGTGCTGGAGAAGGACCCCTAACCCCAGCAGATCATCAGGACAGAGCTGAATCCACCTGGACCCCCTGTGGTGCTGGAGAAGGACCCCTAACCCCAGCAGATCATCAGGACAGAGCTGCCATCCACCTGGACCCCCCGAGGTGCTGGAGAAGGACCCCTAACCCCAGCGGATCATCAGGACAGAGCTGCCATCCACCTGGACCCCCCGAGGTGCTGGAGAAGGACCCCTAACCCCAGCGGATCATCAGGACAGAGCTGAATCCACCTGGACCCCCCGAGGTGCTGGAGAAGGACCCCTAACCCCAGCGGATCATCAGGACAGAGCTGCCATCCACCTGGACCCCCCGAGGTGCTGGAGAAGGACCCCTAACCCCAGCAGATCATCAGGACAGAGCTGAATCCACCTGGACCCCCTGTGGTGCTGGAGAAGGACCCCTAACCCCAGCGGATCATCAGGACAGAGCTGAATCCACCTGGACCCCCTGTGGTGCTGGAGAAGGACCCCTAACCCCAGCGGATCATCAGGACAGAGCTGCCATCCACCTGGACCCCCCGAGGTGCTGGAGAAGGACCCCTAACCCCAGCGGATCCTCAGGACAGAGCTGCATCCACCTGGACCCCCCGAGGTGCTGGAGAAGGACCCCTAACCCCAGCGGATCATCAGGACAGAGCTGAATTCACCTGGACCCCCCGTGGTGCTGGAGAAGGACCCCTAACCCCAGCGGATCATCAGGACAGAGCTGAATCCACCTGGACCCCCTGTGGTGCTGGAGAAGGACCCCTAACCCCAGCAGATCATCAGGACAGAGCTGCCATCCACCTGGACCCCCCGAGGTGCTGGAGAAGGACCCCTAACCCCAGCGGATCATCAGGACAGAGCTGCCATCCACCTGGACCCCCCGAGGTGCTGGAGAAGGACCCCTAACCCCAGCAGATCATCAGGACAGAGCTGAATCCACCTGGACCCCCTGTGGTGCTGGAGAAGGACCCCTAACCCCAGCGGATCATCAGGACAGAGCTGAATCCACCTGGACCCCCTGTGGTGCTGGAGAAGGACCCCTAACCCCAGCAGATCATCAGGACAGAGCTGCCATCCACCTGGACCCCCCGAGGTGCTGGAGAAGGACCCCTAACCCCAGCGGATCATCAGGACAGAGCTGCCATCCACCTGGACCCCCCGAGGTGCTGGAGAAGGACCCCTAACCCCAGCAGATCATCAGGACAGAGCTGCCATCCACCTGGACCCCCCGAGGTGCTGGAGAAGGACCCCTAACCCCAGCGGATCATCAGGACAGAGCTGCCATCCACCTGGACCCCCGAGGTGCTGGAGAAGGACCCCTAACCCCAGCGGATCATCAGGACAGAGCTGCCATCCACCTGGACCCCCCGAGGTGCTGGAGAAGGACCCCTAACCCCAGCGGATCCTCAGGACAGAGCTGCCATCCACCTGGACCCCCCGAGGTGCTGGAGAAGGACCCCTAACCCCAGCGGATCATCAGGACAGAGCTGCCATCCACCTGGACCCCCCGAGGTGCTGGAGAAGGACCCCTAACCCCAGCGGATCATCAGGACAGAGCTGCCATCCACCTGGACCCCCCGAGGTGCTGGAGAAGGACCCCTAACCCCAGCAGATCATCAGGACAGAGCTGCCATCCACCTGGACCCCCCGAGGTGCTGGAGAAGGACCCCTAACCCCAGCGGATCATCAGGACAGAGCTGCCATCCACCTGGACCCCCCGAGGTGCTGGAGAAGGACCCCTAACCCCAGCGGATCATCAGGACAGAGCTGCCATCCACCTGGACCCCCCGTGGTGCTGGAGAAGGACCCCTAACCCCAGCGGATCATCAGGACAGAGCTGCCATCCACCTGGACCCCCCGAGGTGCTGGAGAAAGCAAAACGGCGATCAGGAGCATCCTCCACCCAGACCTCTGCTTACTGCCGTCCTACAGACTTGTGTCTTACTTTCAGAATATGATTTTTTCTGTGTCCTTTCTTTTAATAGATATCTAACGATTATAGCTTGAGTCTGTCTGATTCCCCAAACAGCTGCTTCTATATACTTGCTGCACATACAATACAAATAAACAACTCCATAAACACACTCTGCTGATATTTGTGTTACTGCCGGTGATGTTAAATAACATGATTGATTTCCTGTCTCAATGATGGAAGTTATAATAACAGAAGACATGAAGCTGCAGAGAGAGGATGGATATATTCTTACCTCTACTTTGTGATAAGATGAACATACAATATTACATTGTAATGTTAAACACATTGTTTATTTCATTTACTGAGGTTTTAACCATGATTTCCAACATGTGTACATAAGCAGTGGAATAATAGGGTATCTCTAGGTCATTCAACTGTCTTCAGTTTCATTTGATTAATACAAGAAATAGGTCATAGAAAATGTTTAGTGTATTTCAGCAGAGTGGGGGGGGGGGGGGGGCACGGTGCTGCTGACCTGGGGTCAGTGGGACATCATCTGGGCAGGGTTAGGGGAAGAAGGAGAATATAAACTGTTATAATCACAGCTATTAAGATTAGAACACTAATATTGTTAATAATCAATCTATACAACATGCTTTAGTTCATTTAAAAACATATTGTTTTATTAGTACAGAAAAATTAAGACTTATTTTAAATATGAAATAATATGATTAAATTACATCAGCTATATATCATGTACTTGTTAACTTACTAATGTAACATTACTGGGGGCTAGAGGAACAGCTTCATCGTATTACCTGGCCATGGTTCTCTTTATTTCATCTCCGACGGTGATCTCCAAAAAATGTAAAAGTAAAGTTTCTGGATCCTTTTCAGCTAATTAGCTAGCAGGTTGCTGGAGCAACCGAACAGCTAATTAGCTAGCAGGTTGCTGGAGCAACCGAACAGCTAATTAGCTAGCAGGCTGCTGGAGCAACCGAACAGCGCGTATCACGTGACGTAAATACGAAGCGCTCCGTCGGCTAGACCGTCTCATTTCGTAGGCCGCTCGGTCCAGCCTACGCGGTCTACGTGGGCTGGGTCCTCCGTGGACCATGTAGGCTGCGTACCCCGAAGGATACAACCCCTGAATTGAGACACGGCCATGGGCCCTTTCTCATTTCTCTAACTCCCCTCCTCGACTCCTATCCTCGAGACTTAGTCCCGCCCACAGGAGATGCGAGCGGAGGAGCCGAGGAGGGGAACCGAGGAGAGAGGAGAGGAGGAGAACCGAGGAGAGAGGAGGGGAAGCAGCAGGCGGTTAGAGAAATGAGAACTCCTCTCCTCTGAGTGGTCATTTTAAAGAGACGTCCATTAATGATGACAGGAGGCACAGCAGCCCTCTGTCTGATGGACAGATGAGTTCATGACCACTTTGATTCATTCACAGTGCGGAATAATGAGACAATAACAGGCTACAGATGAGGACACACACACACACACACACACACACATATATTTATATAAATATATACAATTTCAGAATCAAACAGAGCACTCTCATAATAACGTAACACTATCAGAGACTGGATATATCCCCCCCCCCTCTCTGGTCGCTACAATGAGGAAAATTAATTACGGCCAAAAGTTTTATTTACAAGTATTAAAAGTAAGCAGAGGACACCAAACCAACTGAGACCTGTCTGTCCGCTGCATCTACGCACACACTGTACCACACACACACCTACACACTGCACCACACACACACACACACACACACCTACACACTGAACCACACACACACTGAACCACACACACACCTACACACTGCACCACACACACACCTACACACTGAACCACACACACACTGTACCACACACACCTACACACTGTACCACACACACACCTACACACTGTACCACACACACCTACACACTGTACCACACACACACCTACACACTGTACCACACACACACACACAGACACACACACACTCAATCAATCAATCAATGTTTATTTATATAGCCCAATATCACAAATGTTACATTTGTACACAGTTTGTACAGAATATCAGTATGACAATACGACACCCTCTGTCCTCAGACCCTCTGTCCTCAGACCCTCTGTCCTTAGACCCTCTGTCCTCAGACCCTCTGTCCTTTGACCCTCTGTCCTCAGACCCTCTGTCCTTAGACCCTCTGTCCTTAGACCCTCTGTCCTTAGACCCTCTGTCCTCAGACCCTCTGTCCTTAGACCCTCACATCATACAAGGAAAAACTTCCGGAGAAAACCCACAGTTTTAAAGGGAAAAATGGGAGAAACCTCAGGGAGAGCAACAGAGGAGGGATCCCTCTCCCAGGACGGACAGACGTGCAATAGATGCCGTGTGTAAATTGAAAAGATAATACATTTGCAACATAGGTAGTCCAAATGTTTGGAAATGCATGTGTGTATAATAGGAAGATGAATCCACGAGGATATCCATCCAGGACCTATGATCCAGGACCACAGCCACGACTCAAGATCCAGGGCTCGCGATGCAGGACACAGGACCGCAGGATCATCCATGACTCCGGATCCCAGCGTATATAGACACCAAAAAGAAAGAAATTTGGGGAAGCTGGGTTAATCGGAACATGAGAGTACACAGGTATAGACAGAGAGAAGGAAGAAGTAAGATGTCCCCCGACAAACTAAGCCTATATCAGCAAAACTAGGGGCTGAATCTAATCAGCCCTAACTATAAGCTTTATCAAAAAGGAAGGTCTTAAGCGCACTCTTAAAAACGGATAGGGTGTCTGCCGCCCGAACACAAACTGGAAGCTGATTCCACAAATGTGGAGCTTGATAAGAAAAGGCTCTGGCTCACATTGTACTTTTAGAGACTCTAGGAACAACCAACAACCCTGCATTCTTGGAACGCAATGCCCTAGTAGGACAGTAGGGTATAATGAGTTCTTTAAGGTAAGATGGCGCCTGCCCATTAAGGGCTTTGTAGGCGAGAAGAAGAATTTTAAATTCTATCCTGTGTTCTATAGGGAGCCAGTGTAAGGCAGCCAGAACAGGAGTAATGTGGTCCCTTTTCCTAACTCTGGTTAGTACACGAGCTGCAGCATTTTGAATCAGCTGAAGCGACTTGACTGACTTCTTGGTACACCCTGATAATAAGGAGTTACTGTCAGAGAATATTTTAACCTGATTATGTTTGTAATATTGAGTTTCTTAGTGCTCCTGAGAAACCTGTCTTTATTACAACCATCTGTTTCTCATTAAATTGCAATATGCTTGCTCGCAACTTGACCGGGGTAACAGGTCAAAGGTTTATTTTCTTGTCTGCTGGATGATGAATATGGTGGACACAGAGGAGCCTTTGTTCTGATTATCTGGCATTGATTAGATAGAGTTAGAATCGGACCAACCCACTTTCACATATATTCAGAATCTATTCTTTGTGTTCTCCAGAGTTCCGCGTGGTGATCTGCAGTGAACAACTGTAAATAATCATAGCGAAGCTCTCCGGCTGTATTTCTGTGAATCTCTAAATAAACCTCAAGGTGTTTGACTGTACAACTGAGTCCAGAGTCTCCATCTTTCCTGCGCCACTCTAAAGTTTCCGTATCAGATTGGCGTCGCGAACAAGGATACCAAAAGATCTTCAGAACTGGTAAGTGTAATTTCAAATCTATATTTGGACATTGCCTTACCAGAATCTGTGATTGACGGTATCATAAAATTACCTGTGAAACTGAGCGGCTGCACAATTTTTTTTGGGTAGACTTCTGCATTAAAAAATGTCATGCATCTGTATTGAAACAGATCGCCAAATTCTGGAGATTTCAGCGGTTAACTGGTTAATTTCATAGCAGGCATCTCCTGGATCTGCCTGCAGCTGCTGCAGGGAGTGTCTGTGTGAGATTTCACCCCCCTGCGGGGCTGAAAGCACAGAGAGGGTGAAGCGTGGAACGACACACAATTCTCTTCAATCACACCATTTGCGTTTTCGGAACTAAACTTAAACGCTGAGAAATGGAAAAGTGGTATGCGGGAATGTGTGACATCGAGCTGCGTTTCATAACAGATGGGTTGTGGAATTTGGCTGTTGTTTGGAAGAACAGGGTAAATAAAAAAAAAAGCCTCCGCTCTCCGCGGACGGCGAGGGCGGAGCACCACTAAATTCGCATAGTGGTTGCTGATTGAGAATAAATTAATTATTGCTCTTCAACAGATTCCGTTCTTAGCACTTGTACAAGTATGTCTGGGCAGAAGGCGCTCAGATTAAAATATATATTTCCCTACCCGCTGAGATCTCCCTAATTCGGATTAAAAAAATTAGGCTGGATGATTTTTTTGCTGTCACGCTGGTGTTTATTGCGAGTTCATGTTTGTTTGTCTAATTGTTTCTATATTGGTTTGTCCCGCCGTCTTGTGTATGCTTTGTAACAACTAATGATGAATCAGTCCATAGCCAGGGTTAAATGAACTAAACTTTAGTTATCTCACCAAAAGTAAATGACTTGAGAAAAATAAATAATGTGAAGATGTAAAGCAAAATTATATATTATAGTATAAATGTGCTGCAAAATGAAAATAAATAGCAAAAGAGTGTTTTTATGTCCTGCATCTGTCTCATACCATGAGACCCTAAGAGGCATCACTGCTGGTCATAAATACCGGCCTGAGGAGATCAGGGTTTAGAAAAAATCTGTCTGCTCAATTGGGTTAATGTTGTATTATTTGTTTCATTTATTCTTAATCTATGTATTGTATGGTAATAGTGAATAAAAAATGTAATGTATTGAACACATTCCGAAACAAAGCAGATAAGACAGAACTAGACTCAGATATAATGCTAATTGTGATTGAAACCTTTTTGCGCTGTTGCTGCAAAGTGGAAACTTATTGATTGCCTGTTCCAACTGGCCACTGGAATCAGATAATTAATATAAGTTGAAGTTCAATTACAGTTTTTTTAAATATAGTTTAACATTTTTTATTAAACTGTTTCAAATTATTTCTAGTACAAATGGTCTACAGACATTACTACAATTCTAATAGTTGTTGAACTACTGAGCTTATGAACAATAGAGTAAAGGTCGCTGGTGAAGCCAGGATCAATATATTTGTTGAGGTTTTTCTTATGTGCATAATAAATGTGTTTAAATGAATTGAGCAATTTTAAAGGACTATAATGTTGCAATCTCTTTGGGATAAGTAATTGCAGTTCCAAGATAGATGTTGTTTTCCCTGGGCCTCTCCTTCACAGGCCCACAAATCATGAGACTTCCAAATCCGAACTGACGGAGATCAGTATGACAAATCCATGAAGGGGTTCTACTTGGCCCAATTTAAAATACCATAAAGAGAGTATTCACCCAGCTGTTTTGATTTCTTAAAAAATTCTAGTCTGAGTTTCCTTCGAGTTCAGTCTAAAGCTACAATTGTTTCTCATAAACATTCGCACTGTTGGTTTTAATCCTTGAGCAGACAAGCTGCTCACACACACATACACACACACACACGCGCATGCACACACCCCCACACACACACCCAAGCACACACACACACGCGCATGCACACCCCCCCCCCCCCCCCCACACACACACACGCATTTTGGATGAGTATTTGCCTTATCCACTTTTTGCCTCCTTTAGAGTTATTAGTAATTCAGGATTAATTGAATGTGCTACATAAGATAAAATACTGAAGCTTTGACTTGATCATTTCGTTCACAACATTAGACCTAATAGAGAGAGCCCTCTCATCTCTACTAAAATAAGATACGTGTGCATGTTTGGTGTTTTAACACTCCTGTAATGTACCTAGTCTTGTCAGGGATACAGACTCATCAGGTATAAAAAAAAAAGGTGACAAGGATCCGAGCCCCGACCCCACGGAGTATCGGCTTTAAAATGAGGAATAACAGATGATTTTAGCAGTCAGAACAACTGAAGCAGCAGTGTTAATAATAATAGAAACGCTACAGAGTCACATTTAATAGAAATATATAGAACCATTCATTTTAATTGTGTAGCAGTCAGTTTATAATTTTGGCAGCACTGTTGAGCATTTTGAGAAAAAATAAATGTATTTTCATGCCTCTGTGCAAGGCTTAGTCTTTCTATCTGTATAACCAGTGCTGTTAAGTAACTAAGTTCATAAACTCAACTAGTACTATACTTGGGTACAATTTTGAGATACTTGTATTTTATTTAAGTATTTAAATGTTTTGCTACGTATTCTTCTACTCCACTACAGTTCAGAGGTAGCCTACATGGTGTATTTCTACTCCACTCCATGTATTTAATACCTTTAGTTACTTTACAGATGTGGATGAATGATGTGAAATCTAATCAAGTGTTGAATCAGACTTTAGTTCCACCTGGAGTAAATCCACAAGCTACCCTGCAGAATACAAAGCCATTCAGACTAGCTGCACCTTCACCAGCTACCCTGCAGTCTACAAAGCCATTCAGACTAGCTGCACCTTCACCAGCTACCCTGCAGTCTACAAAGCCATTCAGACTAGCTGCACCTTCACCAGCTACCCTGCAGTCTACAAAGCCATTCAGACTAGCTGCACCTTCACCAGCTACCCTGCAGTATACAAAGCCATTCAGACTAGCTGCACCTTCACCAGCTACCCTGCAGTCTACAAAGCCATTCAAACTAGCTGCACCTTCACCAGCTACCCTGCAGTATACAAAGCCATTCAGACTAGCTGCACCTTCACCAGCTACCCTGCAGTCTACAAAGCCATTCAAACTAGCTGCACCTTCACCAGCTACCCTGCAGTATACAAAGCCATTCAGACTAGCTGCACCTTCACCAGCTACCCTGCAGTCTACAAAGCCATTCAAACTAGCTGCACCTTCACCAGCTACCCTGCAGTCTACAAAGCCATTCAGACTAGCTGCACCTTCACCAGCTTTGAGAACACTTTCATGATCAATCATTATAAAACGTATCTATATATATTATTCTGATGTGAACCAATCTGCACAATGATTTCTTTTATTGTCGCTATTTCCACTATATTTTGATGGGAATACTTTTATACTTTTACCTGAGTAACATTTTGAATGCAGTACTTTTACTGTAACATAGTATTCCTACGCTCTGGCACTTCTACTTTTACTCAAGTACAAGATCTGAGTACTAAAGCTAACGTTAGCAGATAGTGACACTGTATGCTGGTTAGCTAGCTCAACGATTCCTTAAATAATATTGCGACAGAGAAAAACTTTTAAGTTCACATTACGCTCTGCCGCTCCGACAGGGAGCTCTGCTCTGAACACCTGAACGCCCCGTTCTAACAGCTGTTCACCAGCGGTCCAGTCTGTGCCACAGTGACTCCGGACCACACAGCTCATTTTAACGAACGTACCCGTAGAGAATGTGCTGCTGAAGCTAGACCATCTTCGCGAAAATAGCAGAGCCTTATTTTACATCCTTGAGCAGAGCCGACAGAAAGGAGGACTCGAGCACACAGCTCGCGCTTCATTGTCATATATAAAAGAGCACCGTGCGTGTCATGATGGCACATAACAGCTCGCGGCTGCAGATTACTCCGGTTCCCAGAACCCCATACCCCAATGATATTTTTATTGCAGATCTACATGGATCACACAAACGACCTATTTTGGATTCATAACTGCGAATTTCGCAGAAAGGTGACAAGTTTGCACCCCTGCTTGTTATCCTTTTCATTACAGAGCTGGGAAAATGGTGTATTGATTAGATTCTGATCCGTGCAAGTCCAATTTTAACTGACTTTAGCTCTAATGTTAATGTTAATTTGATTTCAACCCATACGTAATTATTTAAATTAACTCAACATTTCACATGATGGATTAGTGTTCCACATTTTTCCCACTGATTTGTTGTGCAATTAGGCCAATAGTAAAGAGAGACATTGATGGCCCTGTGTCCTTTTTGTTAGTACGTGGTTCCATTTTGTCTGTGGCCTTGGAAGGCTTCACTAAGAGTCACCCAGTTCTGCCCTGCTACAGTCCGGCTGAGTGCAGTCACAGAGATGCTATGGCTGCTCTACATGAAATGACATTAATGGTCTGATCCGAGAATGGACACCATTTCCTGCTCCCAGAGTGAATGACGCTCCTCAAACTGAACATTGCAGCCGTTGATTGATACTGTCTCACATGGGTCTGCTCCCCCCCATGGAGCCATGAACTGAAAGCTTGACCTCTGCTTTGAACACTTGGAAGCCTCATTGCCACGCCAGCACCAACCCTTGGGTCAGTCAGGTGGGACTAACGGCTTCACTTAGGGCATTTGGGTCAGGCACATGACTCTCGTTACCGCAGAGTGGGTTGTTTTAAGGCTATTCATACTGCTATGCAGAGGATGCCTGTAAGTTGGCAAGCTGTTAAAAACCCCTACTATGTTTAGTATAGGCCTCATGTCAGGGGCCTCTTACTGTCTACTTCTACATGTATTCGCATTATATGGACCATGTTTCCACCTGGTGAAACTAGAGGCGGCACGGAGCTCAAGCTACAATACAACCATTCTGTTCTGCTCTAACGATTCAATTTATAGATTCTACATCTAAACAATTCGTTTTTATTGTTTCCAATGATAACGTCACCTTAAGTGGAGGGATGCAAACCTGTTTTCAAACGTAAGGTTTTGAATTTGTTTAACATTTCTCAGTAATGACACCCTCGAACGCCCACTATCATTCATGCTATGCCTTCGGTGATAAACTCAGATGTTAAGGGGGTTGAAGTTTTTTTTCCCCCCCGGATCGGCTATGCTTTGTTTTTTTTGTTTTTTTCAACAACGGTGTGCATTTCCTGCATGATATATGCTTCTCACAATTGTTTTTTGTTAGCTGCGCATAGGTGATACTGAGTCTTCTCGAGTAATGGCTTATGATCTCTACCATGCTACATGGACTCGCATGTTTTATTTCATATCTAACAGAAGTGAGAGACGAAAGACGTGGAGAAGATGTAAGAGAGATGTGGAAGAGAGAATAGAGAGGGATAGGAAAGAGAGAAGAGATATTTGCGAGGGCATACTGATACTGAGTCTTATCGATTGATAGCTTATAGACAATACCATGTTTGAATAGACTCCTACTTGTTATTACACATGTGACATATGTAAGAAAAGGGAGGGGAGAGTCAATTATATTGAGTAGTTGATTTCATATTGGAACATTTATTTCAAATGTATTTTTGATAAACTAATATTTTATCAAACGGTAAATGGTGAATTAATATAACATTTAGAATCATTGAGAAGGGGTTATATCCACAGGGACTAGCTCACATTTAACTTAAAATAACATTTCTCTGCTATGGACTGATGAGTATATGATTATTGCATGTTAAATGACTAACACAAACCTTACATTTATAGTGTGCATGTGTCAGGAAGGCTCCCAAATAATTCTGAGGGGCCTATCCTATTTTTGTAATTGAATGATAATGTGCTAATCCATTACCTTGAGTTGTCTTCACTCAGGAAAACATCCCTATCAAGTGTTAATAGTGACCAGAACAGCCCTGAGAGTACAAGGTAGAGCGGAGTGGATTCACGCTTCCAGATGTCGTCTCTCTCCTCTACTGGATGCTGGCGTGTGAAGGCAGTCATCATCATCGTCATTCTGGGTCTACTGTACCTGGCCAAGGACGCCCTGCTAGATGAAGCTGTGGAAATCCCAATGACAGGAGGCGAGGGCTCTCGCCCCTCTGAGGGAGAAAATAAGGTGCTCTTATCTAAGAGCGCAGACGACTTGATTACTCAGGGTCCAGACCCTGAGGGCAAAACAACACCAACGGGCAAATCAGTGCCTAGCGACAAGGACAGGTTGTATCAGATCACCACACAGACATTCAGTATGGTGCGAGAGACACAAAGAGAGAGAAAAGGAGGAAGAATAAGGAGGATTGTCTCCCTCCCTGGACATAAATCAGAGACTATTTCTTTCAACTGTCCAACTTCAATATGTAACTCATCTAACTGTATTATTGTGTTTCCTGTGTTTTTAGTTTACTCAACGTGGGAGATGTATCCAAAGAACCAGTACCGTTGGTTCAGGGAGTCGTCAGAGGTGGTAAGAATAGCTCTCAACACAATTGACAATATGCCCCCAGAACTGTGGTGTAGCACTTTAGAACAGTTACAGACTCTGATAAGAGATGAGGTAAAATGTACAATGAGGAAACCAGATTACCAGGTTCCCAATCCAGGTGTCAATGCATGCACATTTACTGGACCAAATAGCGAAACAAATGTTCTATCCACTCCACTTAAACAATCAGGAGGTGATGTAGATTCTTTACAAAAGGTCTTAATCACTCCTTCTAAACGAACCAAATCTAATTCTGCGATAAGTTTAATGTTAGACTACGCACATGAACGCAATGTTAGCAACTGTTGGCTGTGCCAAAATATGCCAGAATCTATGCATTCCCCAATGTTCAGTCCAATTCCTTTCACGAAAGCTGACTACGGTCTAGTGAGCTGGAATGATATAGCATCCCGAATTAGCGATGAGGCAGATGATTGTTACACTCCTTCCTACCCCATAGACTCTGAGCAACATTTACAGTACGAGGGCTTAGTCTCTCTTATTGTTGATACAGTAAATAAAGATTACCTGCCAGATGGTTTCAAACGATTAATGATGCTCAGACTTATATATGTCAAGAAATACATCCACCTAGCTTTTGAATACAGATTCCAATTAGCTCTAGTCCAGAATAATTGCTCAGCTAATTCTACGAGTCCAACATGTACAATGCAACCACACACCATCTTTGTTGGTTGAAGCTTTGGTAACCGTTGTGCCCTGGTTTGGCTCCAGAACAGTGGACTCCGTTAAAGTTAAAATACATGACTGTACGCAGCCAATACCCTTAGGCAAGCCTCCTACACGTGATTGTTCAGTATATGTTCCCCCAGTGGTGGTGCACGAGTGGAAAAATGTGTCTATCTGTTTCCAGAATGAAGCAGGATCTCACACCTCTCCAGATGTGGGACACAGCGACTGTAATACCATAGTGAGGGTAAAATTAGCCAGAATTCCCCTCCCACAGAGAGTGTACTTAGTTTGCGGCGACCGGGCCTATGGCTGTGTGCCATATGACATTTTTGATGGCACCTGTTATCTAGCCTACCTAATCCCTTTAATCCGTAAAGTAGAGGCTAATGAGATTGCAGCGATACTTCCTTCTTTACACAGGAACAGCAGGTCCATTACACAAGGACAACAGATAGCTAGCCTATTTTTGCCTTGGTACGGTATTTATGTTACTCAGCAGGAAATAGTGGCACTATCCAACGTAGTGGAGCACCATCTAAATGTATCTAACACAGCGATGTTAGCTGAACACAAAGAATTGCAGGAAGTAAGGACAGTAGCATTACAGAATCGTATGGCGCTGGATCTTCTCCTAGCTGCTCAGGGGGGCACATGTAAGGTAATTGGGTCTGAGTGTTGTTCTTTCATCTCTGACGCTACACCGGAAATAATGGACATGGCGCATGACACGGCAAGGGGAATAACAAAATTGCATGAAACTCATGGATTTACATTAGGGGATTTAAGTGGAACCATTGGATCCTGGGGAGCGGGGTTGGTTAAATTTGTTGTTACTGTTTCAGTGTTTATCTTGGTTGTGCTAACCCTAGTGATCTGTTTGATAACTGTAGTTAAATTAGCCATACGCAGGGTAGCCAAGACCGCCCTCCAAGCCCCACAGAGGCTAGTCGGATATTCAACTGTAGGTGAGACAATGTTAATGTACGACGCCGAGCTTCCAGATCCATGGGTCTCCATTGCGGTTTCTGCTCCATGGGTACCCCCATTCAGCGATTGATAAATGATTAAAGTTGACACTCAAAATAAAGAACAGATATGTTGGATTTTTCTCTTTTCAGGTTGTTATAATAAATGTCTGACTTTTCCTTTTCAGATTTTTGAACAAATGTATTTGAATGAAATATATGTACTACTAAGTGCCTTACTCTTGAATAAAGCGTAATGAAGTAAACGTAAAGTAATGTTAAAGAATTGAGGACACTGCAACTTTGCAGGTTACAGATTGATCTATTCATCACTGTGAATTTATACCTTAACTGTGAATTTTAGCTGGATCTCTCATGATTCTGATTTTATACCTCAATTGGATTTCTTATAATCCTAAATTCTAATTGTGTTTTAATAAGTAATTGCCTTGAAGTAAATCTTTAAAGATGTAAGCTGATTTAGAATTTGTGTTTGATGAATGAGATTAACTGAGTGATAAATGATAAAAGATCTTATTTTTGAAACATATATTTTGCTATTATATTTTTGTATTTCATGTGTGCTTATTATTGTGCTTTTGACAAATGATGCCAAACACCGAGGAGAGATGATTTTTCTATTATGATTGACTGCGTTCGATCTTTTTGGTTGAAATGTTTCAATCTTGTTCTACTTTTGATGTAATTGATGTAAGTGGGCCCACAGAACTCTAAGGACGCTTATGGATTTAAGTAGTGACTGAAATATTCTTAGACTAATGTTAATTGGTTATCAATAGATTGATAAAAAGAATGGAACTGTCAGAGAATATTTTAACCTGATTATGTTTGTAATATTGAGTTTCTTAGTGCTCCTGAGAAACCTGTCTTTATTACAACCATCTGTTTCTCATTAAATTGCAATATGCTTGCTCGCAACTTGACCGGGGTAACAGGTCAAAGGTTTATTTTCTTGTCTGCTGGATGATGAATATGGTGGACACAGAGGAGCCTTTGTTCTGATTATCTGGCATTGATTAGATAGAGTTAGAATCGGACCAACCCACTTTCTCATATATTCAGAATCTATCCTTTGTGTCCTTCAGAGTTCCGCGTGGTGATCTGCAGTGAACAACTGTAAATAATCATAGCGAAGCTCTCCGGCTGTATTTCTGTGAATCTCTAAATAAACCTCAAGGCGTTTGACTGTACAACTGAGTCCAGAGTCTCCATCTTTCCTGCGCCGCTCTGAAGTTTCCGTATCAGTTACAATAATCCAGCCTTGAAGTAACAAATGCATGGACTAGTTTCTCTGCATCGTTTTGAGGCAAGATATGCCTGATTTTTGCAATGTTACGTAGATGGAAGTAGGCGGTCCTTGAAATTGATTGTATGTGGGCGTTAAAGGATAAATCCTGATCAAATATAACACCAAGATTCCTTACAGTCTCACTGCAGGCCAAATTAATGCCATCCATAGTTAGTATATCTTTAGATCATTTGTTTCGTAGATTCTTCGGGCCAAGTACAATAACTTCAGTTTTGGTCGTGTTTAACATCAAAAAGTTTAAGGTCATCCACGTTTTTAAGCCCTTGAGGCAGTCTTGAATTTTATTTAGATGATTAATTTCATCAGGCTTGATTGATAAATATAGTTGAGTATCATCTGCATAACAATGAAAGTTTACAGAATGATTCCTTATCATATTGCCTAACGGAAGCATATATAATGTGAACAAAATAGGTCCGAGCACTGAGCCCTGTGGCACTCCATGGCTAACTTTGGTTTGCGTGGAAGATTCATCATTGACACGTACAAACTGAGAGCGTTCAGATAGATAGGACCTAAACCAGCCTAAAGCAGTTCCCTGTATGCCAACTAAGTGCTCTAGTCTTTGCAATAGTCTCACTCCACGTTCACACCGTTCCATCGTCTCACTCCACGTTCACACCGTTCCATCGTCTCACTCCACGTTCACACCGTTCCATCGTCTCACTCCACGTTCGCACTGTTCCATAGTCTCACTCCACGTTCGCACTGTTCCATAGTCTCACTCCACGTTCACACTGTTCCATCGTCTCACTCCACGTTCACACTGTTCCATAGTCTCACCTCACTCCACGTTCACACTGTTCCATCGTCTCACTCCACGTTCACACTGTTCTATCGTCTCACTCCACGTTCACACTGTTCCATAGTCTCACTCAACGTTCACACTGTTCCATCGTCTCACTCCACGTTCACACTGCTCCATAGTCTCACTCCACGTTCACACTATTTCATCGTCTCACTCCACGTTCACACTGTTCCATAGTCTCACTCCACGTTCACACTGTTCCATCGTCTCACTCCACGTTCACACTGTTCCATCGTCTCACTCCACGTTCACACTGTTCCATCGTCTCACTCCACGTTCACACTGTTCCATCGTCTCACTCCACGTTCACACTGTTCCATAGTCTCACTCCACGTTCACACTGTTCCATAGTCTCACTCCACGTTTTATTTAGATGATTCATTTCATCAGGCTTGATTGATAAATATAGTTGAGTATCATCCGCATAACAATGAAAGTTTACAGAATGATTCCTTATCATATTGCCTAACGGAAGCATATATAATGTGAACAAAATAGGTCCGAGCACTGAGCCCTGTGGCACTCCATGGCTAACTTTGGTTTGCGTGGAAGATTCATCATTGACACGTACAAACTGAGAGCGTTCAGATAGATAGGACCTAAACCAGCCTAAAGCAGTTCCCTGTATGCCAACTAAGTGCTCTAGTCTTTGCAATAGTCTCACTCCACGTTCACACCGTTCCATCGTCTCACTCCACGTTCACACCGTTCCATCGTCTCACTCCACGTTCACACCGTTCCATCGTCTCACTCCACGTTTGCACCGTTCCATCGTCTCACTCCACGTTCGCACCGTTCCATAGTCTCACTCCACGTTCGCACTGTTCCATAGTCTCACTCCACGTTCACATTGTTCCATCATCTCACTCCACGTTCACACTGTTCCATCGTCTCACTCCACGTTCACACTGTTCCACCGTCTCACTCCACGTTCACACTGTTCCATAGTCTCACCTCACTCCACGTTCACACTGTTCCATCGTCTCACTCCACGTTCACACTGTTCTATCGTCTCACTCCACGTTCACACTGTTCCATAGTCTCACTCCACGTTCACACTGTTCCATCGTCTCACTCCACGTTCACACTGCTCCATAGTCTCACTCCACGTTCACACTGTTCCATCGTCTCACACCACGTTCACACTGTTCCATAGTCTCACTCCACGTTCACACTGTGCCATCGTCTCACTCCACGTTCACACTGTTCCATCGTCTCACTCCACGTTCACACTGTTCCATAGTCTCACTCCACGTTCACACTGTTCCATCGTCTCACTCCACGTTCACACTGTTCCATAGTCTCACTCCACGTTCACACTGTGCCATCGTCTCACTCCACGTTCACACTGTTCCATCGTCTCACTCCACGTTCACACTGTTCCATAGTCTCACTCCACGTTCACACTGTTCCATCGTCTCCCTCCACGTTCACACTGTTCCACCGTCTCACTCCACGTTCACACTGTTCCATAGTCTCACCTCAATCCACGTTCACACTGTTCCATCGTCTCACTCCACGTTCACACTGTTCTATCGTCTCACTCCACGTTCACACTGTTCCATAGTCTCACTCCACGTTCACACTGTTCCATCGTCTCACTCCACGTTCACACTGCTCCATAGTCTCACTCCACGTTCACACTGTTCCATCGTCTCACTCCACGTTCACACTGTTCCATCGTCTCACTCCACGTTCACACTGTTCCATCGTCTCACTCCACGTTCACACTGTTCCATAGTCTCACTCCACGTTCACACTTTTCCATCGTCTCACTCCACGTTCACACTGTTCCATCGTCTCACTCCACGTTCACACTGTTCCACCGTCTCATTCCACGTTCACACTGTTCCATAGTCTCACCTCACTCCACGTTCACACTGTTCCATCGTCTCACTCCACGTTCACACTGTTCTATCGTCTCACTCCACGTTCACACTGTTCCATAGTCTCACTCCACGTTCACACTGTTCCATCGTCTCACTCCACGTTCACA
Organism: Pogonophryne albipinna; assembly: GCA_028583405.1. Taxonomy (NCBI): domain Eukaryota; kingdom Metazoa; phylum Chordata; class Actinopteri; order Perciformes; family Artedidraconidae; genus Pogonophryne; species Pogonophryne albipinna. The sequence goes on from JAPTMU010000271.1 coordinate 207,699, forward strand.
CTGCTCCATAGTCTCACTCCACGTTCACACTGTTCCATCGTCTCACTCCACGTTCACACTGTTCCATAGTCTCACTCCACGTTCACACTGTGCCATCGTCTCACTCCACGTTCACACTGTTCCATAGTCTCACTCCACGTTCACACTGTGCCATCGTCTCACTCCACGTTCACACTGTTCCATCGTCTCACTCCACGTTCACACTGTTCCATAGTCTCACTCCACGTTCACACTGTTCCATCGTCTCACTCCACGTTCACACTGTTCCATAGTCTCACTCCACGTTTTATTTAGATGATTCATTTCATCAGGCTTGATTGATAAATATAGTTGAGTATCATCCGCATAACAATGAAAGTTTACAGAATGATTCCTTATCATATTGCCTAACGGAAGCATATATAATGTGAACAAAATAGGTCCGAGCACTGAGCCCTGTGGCACTCCATGGCTAACTTTGGTTTGCGTGGAAGATTCATCATTGACACGTACAAACTGAGAGCGTTCAGATAGATAGGACCTAAACCAGCCTAAAGCAGTTCCCTGTATGCCAACTAAGTGCTCTAGTCTTTGCAATAGTCTCACTCCACGTTCACACCGTTCCATCGTCTCACTCCACGTTCACACCGTTCCATCGTCTCACTCCACGTTCACACCGTTCCATAGTCTCACTCCACGTTCGCACTGTTCCATAGTCTCACTCCACGTTCACACTGTTCCATCATCTCACTCCACGTTCACACTGTTCCACCGTCTCACTCCACGTTCACACTGTTCCATAGTCTCACCTCACTCCACGTTCACACTGTTCCATCGTCTCACTCCACGTTCACACTGTTCTATCGTCTCACTCCACGTTCACACTGTTCCATAGTCTCACTCCACGTTCACACTGTTCCATCGTCTCACTCCACGTTCACACTGTTCCATCTTCTCACTCCACGTTCACACTGTTCCACCGTCTCACTCCACGTTCACACTGTTCCATAGTCTCACCTCACTCCACGTTCACACTGTTCTATCGTCTCACTCCACGTTCACACTGTTCCATAGTCTCACTCCACGTTCACACTGTTCCATCGTCTCACTCCACGTTCACACTGCTCCATAGTCTCACTCCACGTTCACACTGTTCCATCGTCTCACTCCACGTTCACACTGTTCCATAGTCTCACTCCACGTTCACACTGTGCCATCGTCTCACTCCACGTTCACACTGTTCCATAGTCTCACTCCACGTTCACACTGTGCCATCGTCTCACTCCACGTTCACACTGTTCCATCGTCTCACTCCACGTTCACACTGTTCCATAGTCTCACTCCACGTTCACACTGTTCCATCGTCTCACTCCACGTTCACACTGTTCCATAGTCTCACTCCACGTTTTATTTAGATGATTCATTTCATCAGGCTTGATTGATAAATATAGTTGAGTATCATCCGCATAACAATGAAAGTTTACAGAATGATTCCTTATCATATTGCCTAACGGAAGCATATATAATGTGAACAAAATAGGTCCGAGCACTGAGCCCTGTGGCACTCCATGGCTAACTTTGGTTTGCGTGGAAGATTCATCATTGACACGTACAAACTGAGAGCGTTCAGATAGATAGGACCTAAACCAGCCTAAAGCAGTTCCCTGTATGCCAACTAAGTGCTCTAGTCTTTGCAATAGTCTCACTCCACGTTCACACCGTTCCATCGTCTCACTCCACGTTCACACCGTTCCATCGTCTCACTCCACGTTCACACCGTTCCATAGTCTCACTCCACGTTCGCACTGTTCCATAGTCTCACTCCACGTTCACACTGTTCCATCATCTCACTCCACGTTCACACTGTTCCACCGTCTCACTCCACGTTCACACTGTTCCATAGTCTCACCTCACTCCACGTTCACACTGTTCCATCGTCTCACTCCACGTTCACACTGTTCTATCGTCTCACTCCACGTTCACACTGTTCCATAGTCTCACTCCACGTTCACACTGTTCCATCGTCTCACTCCACGTTCACACTGTTCCATCTTCTCACTCCACGTTCACACTGTTCCACCGTCTCACTCCACGTTCACACTGTTCCATAGTCTCACCTCACTCCACGTTCACACTGTTCCATCGTCTCACTCCACGTTCACACTGTTCTATCGTCTCACTCCACGTTCACACTGTTCCATAGTCTCACTCCACGTTCACACTGTTCCATCGTCTCACTCCACGTTCACACTGCTCCATAGTCTCACTCCACGTTCACACTGTTCCATCGTCTCACTCCACGTTCACACTGTTCCATCGTCTCACTCCACGTTCACACTGTTCCATAGTCTCACTCCACGTTCACACTGTTCCATCGTCTCACTCCACGTTCACACTGTTCCATAGTCTCACTCCACGTTCACACTGTTCCATCGTCTCACTCCACGTTCACACTGTTCCATCGTCTCACTCCACGTTCACACTGTTCCATAGTCTCACTCCACGTTCACACTGTTCCATAGTCTCACTCCACGTTCACACTGTTCCATAGTCTCACTCCACGTTCACACTGTTCCATCGTCTCACTCCACGTTCACACTGTTCCATCGTCTCACCCCACGTTCACACTGTTGCATCGTCTCACTCCACGTTCACACTGTTCCATCGTCTCACTCCACGTTCACACTGTTCCATAGTCTCACTCCACGTTCACACTGTTCCATCGTCTCACTCCACGTTCACACTGTTCCATCGCCTCACTCCACGTTCACACTATTCCATAGTCTCACTGATTAAACATGATTTGTGCCGTTTGGAATTTTAACCATTTTGACTGCAGGAATAATGTGTTAGTGTGATCAAGGTATTTGGCATTGTGAATGATTGGTATGGCTTGTTTTTGTAGAATAGATACTGCATGTATTGAAGTTTTGTAGTTATTGCCCCAGATATCAGCACAGTCAGTCAGATATGGTACGACTAGTGAACAGTAGAGAATTCAAAGTGATTTCTGATCTAGAACTTGTTTTACTTTGTTTAGTATTGAAATGCTTCTTGACAACTGTGATTGTACATGTTTTATGTGTAATTTCCAACTTATTGTGTCATCTATTATTACCCCAAGACATTTAACTTCATGGACTCTTTCAATTTCAACCCTATCTATTTGTATTTGCATTTGTGTTTTTGTTCTATGTTTACCGAACAGCATTCATTTTTGTTTTACTCAAGTTTAATGATAGTTTATTTTTGTGAAACCATGTTTTTAATTTGTGCATTTCATTTTCTATGTTCTCCACTAGCTGTTCTAAATCCTCCCCAGAACAGAATATATTTGTATCATCAGCAAAAACTAGCCTCAGTACATTGGATACTCTACAGATGTCATTGATGTACAGTATAAACAATTTAGGACCCAACACTGACCCCTGGGGGACACCACAAGCAATGTCCAAACATGAAGAACAGTCATTTCCCATCTTTACACACTGCTGTCTATTGCTTAAATAGCTTTTAATCCAGTCTAAAACTAAACCCCTGATACCATACCTTTCTAATTTATATACTAGGATGTCATGGTTGATTGTGTCAAAAGCTTTTTTAATATCTATACAAATCCCTACTGCATATTTGTTATGTTCAAGGGCATCTGTGATATCCTCAATTGATTCCATATTTGCCAGTGTTGTTGATCTGTTTGATCTGAATCCGTATTGACTGTCCGTGATTAATTTGTGCTTTTCTATGAATGCGTCCAGTCTGTTGTTGAATACTTTTTCTAGTATTTTTGAGAATTGGGGAAGTAAAGAGATTGGTCTGTAGTTCGTGAAGTGATGCTTGTTCCCAGTTTTGTATACAGGTATGACTTTGGCTATTTTCATTTTGTTTGGACAAGTACCGGTTTGGAATGACAGGTTACAGATGTACGTTAATGGTTTAGAAATCCCCCCAATGACAATTTTTACTAATGTCATATCAATGTCATTATAATCAATAGACTTTTTATTTTTACATTTTTGAACAATATTTAATATCTCTCTTTCATCAACTGGTTTAATGAACATTGAGCAGGGATTTCTCTCCAAAACACCGTCTTGATGTTCCCCAGCTGTCCCTGGATCAGGGATCTTTCCCGCCAAATCGGGTCCAACATTCACAAAGAATTGATTGAAGTTGTTAGCTACATTATTTACGTTATACTTTTCGTTATAGTTATCAGTAAAATACTCAGGATATCCTTTCTGTTTAGACTTATTTCTTACAATACTGTTAAGTATATCCCATATTCCTTTAATATTGCTTTTGTTTTTATCTATTAATTCCTTATAATAGTCTTTTTTGCTTGTTCTTATAATATTAGTCAACTTATTTTTATATTTTTTATATTTATCCTCTGCACTTTGAGTTCTTTGTTTACTGAAATCCCGATATAGAGTGTTTTTCTTTTTGCAGGCATTTTGTAATCCCTTTGTGATCCATGGACAATGAAGATATTTTTGTTTTCTGCTGTATTCTTTAATTGGGCAGTTTTTGTCATATAATGACCTAAATATCGTTAGAAAGGTTTCATAAGCAGTATCAATGTCTCTTTCTTGGTAAAGTGTCTCCAATTCTGTTCCAACAATTCATTTTTCAGTGCGGTGATGATTCCTCTGATCACATCGGTCTGTATCCTTTTTCTTTGTCTGGCTTATTTTTCCTGTAGTTGCTATCATAGACTGTGAGCACTGGTTGCTATCATAGACTGTGAGCACTGGTTGCTATCATAGACTGTGAGCACTGGTTGCTATCATAGACTGTGAGCACTGGTTGCTATCATAGACTGTGAGCACTGGTTGCTATCATAGACTGTGAGCACTGGTTGCTATCATAGACTGTGAGCACTGGTTGCTATCATAGACTGTGAGCACTGGTTGCTATCATAGACTGTGAGCACTGGTTGCTATCATAGACTGTGAGCACTGGTTGCTATCATAGACTGTGAGCACTGGTTGCTATCATAGTCTGTGAGCACTGGTTGCTATCATAGACTGTGAGCACTGGTTGCTATCATAGTCTGTGAGCACTGGTTGCTATCATAGACTGTGAGCACTGGTTGCTATCATAGACTGTGAGCACTGGTTGCTATCATAGACTGTGAGCACTGGTTGCTATCATAGACTGTGAGCACTGGTTGCTATCATAGACTGTGAGCACTGGTTGCTATCATAGACTGTGAGCACTGGCAAGTGATCACTGATATCATTGATTAATGAGCCACTTACTGTGTGGTTTTCAATTTTCAACAATGGGATGGAACTCTACTGGGTCTAGTTATTTTCGGAAATAGGCTCAGACTATACATTGTATTGATAGATTCATCAGTAGTTTTGTGCTTGTTAGGATTAAGCAGGTTAATATTAAAATCTCCACATATGAAGATAGCTTTGTTATTTATTTTAGAAAACATGCCCTCCATCCAGTCTGTGAAAGTGTCAATGCTTGACCCTGGCGTCCTGTATATATACAGCTAATTGACATTTTTATTTTTTCCTTGTAGATGTCATTGTTATACTTTCTAATAGGTTGTCAACCACAGTTGTCCTACTGCCCACCACACTAAAGTGCAGAGTTGTATCCACATAGATGGCAACTCCTCCTCCTCCTCCCTTATTTGGTCTATTTTTGTATCTGAGCTCATATCCATCCAGCTCAAAGTCAGTCCTTTTCGTTGTCGATCCATGTTTCAGAAATAGCAATTATGTTGAATGGATTAGTAAATGTATGTAAATATTCTCTGATGTTGTTAAAGTTTGCATACAGGCTTCTGCTATTAAAATGGATGATTGATAATTTGCCATTTGATTCGATGTTCTGGTTGTATTGTTCATCAGTGTAGTAGAAGCAGATGTTGTTGTTGACGAAAAAGTTATTGTCCGGATCAGTTTCATGTTCCACTTCAGATGTATATGAGCAGGTGTCGTCAGTGTGCGCCATGGCTGTGTGTGTGTTACCTCACAGTCCGGTGTATGATGATGATCACTGGTATCTGTCCAAATCCATGCCGTTCCTGATGACCAGCACCTTTGCTTCCTCTGGTGTTCCATTTAGTTTAATACATATTTTACAGTTTGAAGTCCAAGTGTTTTCTCTGTTTCTTTAGGGAGCGTGCTTTTCTAGCTATGTCAGCGTTGTGCTTAGTTAAATTATCATTCATATAGACATCTGATCCTTTCAGCTTTCTTCCCTGTTTCAGCAGACTGGTCTTGTGTTTTCTGTTCACAAACCTCAGCATCAAATCAAGTTTGATTTATAAAGCACATTTATGAAGGATGCTTGGTGGAGCCAAAGTGCTGAACATATAATAAAAACAGCCTACAGTAGAAACACTTTACAGCAAATACAACAGCACAGACCCTCTGTCCTCAGACCCTCTGTCCTCAGACCCTCTGTCCTCAGACCCTCTGTCCTTAGACCCTCTGTCCTCAGACCCTCTGTCCTCAGACCCTCTGTCCTTAGACCCTCTGTCCTCAGACCCTCTGTCCTTAGACCCTCTGTCCTTAGACCCTCTGTCCTTAGACCCACTGTCCTTAGACCCTCATCAGTATGATAGCCGGATTGTCGCTGTCCTTCCGCCTGGGTAGCGGGTGACATGCCTCGATGTTTTTGCAATCCAGTTGTATCCCTTTGGACTGTAGGAAAGCAGCCACCTGTTGCTCCGTGGAGCTAGCATCCAGGTCCCCGAGCTCCCCCCCGGCGTCAGCGCCCACAGCCCGGGCATACGACCGGGGCTTTACTTTGAGCCCGTGATGATCACGTCGTTTATCCGGGTGTACTGCTCCAAGTCCTCCACCTGCTCTCCAGGTATTCCAGACGCTTGTCTGAATCCGTAGTATTTTCACCTCCTCAACCAGGTCCAGGATGCCCTTCTGTTGTAGCCTGACAGCAGAGGTTTCTCCGGCTAGAAAGTCTCCCCCTGCTGGACGAGAGTCAACACAAGGACATGTCTCCCCCTGCTGGACGAGAGTCAACACAAGGACATGTCTCCCCCTGCTGGACGAGAGTCAACACGAGGACATGTCTCCCCCTGCTGGACGAGAGTCAACATGAGGACATGTCTCCCCCTGCTGGACGAGAGTCAACACAAGGACATGTCTCCCCCTGCTGGACGAGAGTCAACACGAGGACATGTCTCCCCCTGCTGGACGAGAGTCAACATGAGGACATGTCTCCCCCTGCTGGACGAGAGTCAACACAAGGACATGTCTCCCCCTGCTGGACGAGAGTCAACACGAGGACATGTCTCCCCCTGCTGGACGAGAGTCAACATGAGGACATGTCTCCCCCTGCTGGATGAGAGTCAACATGAGGACATTTCTCCCCCTGCTGGACGAGAGTCAACATGAGGACATGTCTCCCCCTGCTGGACAAGTCAACACGAGGACATTTCTCCCCCTGCTGGACGAGTCAACATGAGGACATGTCTCCCCCTGCTGGACGAGTCAACATGGGGACATGTCTCCCCCTGCTGGACGACAGTCAACAAGAGGACATGTCTCCCCCTGCTGGACGAGAGTCAACATGAGGACATGTCTCCCCCTGCTGGACGAGTCAACATGAGGACATGTCTCCCCCTGTTGGACGAGAGTCAACATGAGGACATGTCCCCCCCTGCTGGACGAGAGTCAACATGAGGACATGTCTCCCCCTGCTGGACGAGAGTCAACATGAGGACATTTCTCCCCCTGCTGGACGAGAGTCAACATGAGGACATGTCTCCCCCTGCTGGACGAGAGTCAACATGAGGACATGTCTCCCCCTGCTGGACGAGAGTCAACATGAGGACATGTCTCCCCCTGCTGGACGAGTGTCAACATGAGGACATGTCTCCCCCTGCTGGACGAGAGTCAACATGAGGACATGTCTCCCCCTGCTGGACGAGAGTCAACATGAGGACATGTCTCCCCCTGCTGGACGAGTCAACATGAGGACATGTCTCCCCCTGTTGGACGAGAGTCAACATGAGGACATGTCCCCCCCTGCTGGACGAGAGTCAACATGAGGACATGTCTCCCCCTGCTGGACGAGAGTCAACATGAGGACATGTCTCCCCCTGCTGGACGAGAGTCAACATGAGGACATGTCTCCCCCTGCTGGACGAGAGTCAACATGAGGACATGTCTCCCCCTGCTGGACGAGTGTCAACATGAGGACATGTCTCCCCCTGCTGGACGAGAGTCAACATGAGGACATGTCTCCCCCTGCTGGACGAGAGTCAACATGAGGACATGTCTCCCCCTGCTGGACGAGTCAACATGAGGACATGTCTCCCCCTGTTGGACGAGAGTCAACATGAGGACATGTCCCCCCCTGCTGGACGAGAGTCAACATGAGGACATGTCTCCCCCTGCTGGACGAGAGTCAACATGAGGACATGTCTCCCCCTGCTGGACGAGAGTCAACATGAGGACATGTCTCCCCCTGCTGGACGAGAGTCAACATGAGGACATGTCTCCCCCTGCTGGACGAGTGTCAACATGAGGACATGTCTCCCCCTGCTGGACGAGAGTCAACATGAGGACATTTCTCCCCCTGCTGGACGAGAGTCAACATGAGGACATGTCTCCCCCTGCTGGACGAGAGTCAACATGAGGACATGTCTCCCCCTGCTGGACGAGAGTCAACATGAGGACATGTCCCCCCTGCTGGACGAGTGTCAACATGAGGACATGTCTCCCCCTGCTGGACGAGAGTCAACATGAGGACATGTCCCCCCTGCTGGACGAGTGTCAACATGAGGACATGTCTCCCCCTGCTGGACGAGAGTCAACATGAGGACATGTCTCCCCCTGCTGGACGAGTGTCAACATGAGGACATGTCTCCCCCTGCTGGACGAGAGTCAACATGAGGACATGTCTCCCCCTGCTGGACGAGAGTCAACATGAGGACATGTCCCCCCCTGCTGGACGAGAGTCAACATGAGGACAAGTCTCCCCCTGCTGGACGAGAGTCAACATGAGGACATGTCTCCCCCTGCTGGACGAGTGTCAACATGAGGACATTTCTCCCCCTGCTGGACGAGAGTCAACATGAGGACATTTCTCCCCCTGCTGGACGAGAGTCAACATGAGGACATGTCTCCCCCTGCTGGACGAGAGTCAACATGAGGACATGTCTCCCCCTGCTGGACGAGAGTCAACATGAGGACATGTCCCCCCTGCTGGACGAGTGTCAACATGAGGACATGTCTCCCCCTGTTGGACGAGAGTCAACATGAGGACATGTTTTAATAAACTCTGATTAAGTGGGACATTTTAAATAATGTGTAACATCCATCTGGATAGAGATGAGTGACAGGAGGCGGGACGTTCAGAAACTGTTTAATGGATCTTCATCAGAAAACATGATATAAACACAGCTGCTGCACAGGGGGGTCAAAGGTCAGCTGCTGCACAGGGGGGTCAAAGGTCAGCTGCTGCACAGGGGGGTCAAAGGTCAGCGTTTAGGGTCCTCAGTGACTTTAGGGGGGGGGGTTCATTCTTCAGTTTTTGTTCAATGATTTGCTAAAAAACATTACAAATATAAAGCAGATCTTCCTGAGATGTGATCACGCCTACCAGGGGGGGTTCATCACTATTCAGAGGGGTCAGAGGTCAGAGAGGATCGGGGTCAGAGAGGATTGGGGTCAGAGGTCAGAGAGGATCGGGGTCAGAGAGGATTGGGGTCAGAGGTCAGCGAGGTCAGGGTCAGAGGATCGGGGTCAGAGGTCAGCGAGGTCAGGGTCAGAGGATCGGGGTCAGAGGTCAGCGAGGTCAGGGTCAGAGGATCGGGGTCAGAGGTCAGCGAGGTCAGGGTCAGAGGATCGGGGTCAGAGGTCAGCGAGGTCAGGGTCAGAGGATCGGGGTCAGAGGTCAGCGAGGTCAGGGTCAGAGAGGTCAGGGTCACAGGATTGTGGTCAGAGGTCAGAGGATCGGGGTCAGAGAGGTCAGGGTCACAGGATTGTGGTCAGAGGTCAGCGAGGTCAGGGTCAGAGGATCGGGGTCAGAGAGGTCAGGGTCAGAGGATCGGGGTCAGAGAGGTCAGGGTCACAGGATTGTGGTCAGGGTCAGAGGATCGGGGTCAGAGGTCAGCGAGGTCAGGGTCAGAGGATCGGGGTCAGAGAGGTCAGGGTCACAGGATTGTGGTCAGAGGTCAGAGGATCGGGGTCAGAGGATCGGGGTCAGAGGATCGGGGTCAGAGGTCAGAGGATCGGGGTCAGAGGCCAGAGTTATGGTTTCTTGGGGCGGATCTTCATCTCGGTGAAGCGCAGCGAGTACTGCCAGCCGGTCCAGCTGGACCACTCCACCCCGTCAGCGTAGGAGGCGTGGCCTCCCGACAGGTACTGGCCATTCAGGTTGGAGGTGTGGCAGTTCCTGTACCACCAGGCGCCCTGATAGTACGACGCACAGTTGTTCTCTGACTGGTCCTGGTCCCGGTCCCTGGTGGTGAAGCGCATCCCAGCATGCTTCAGGAGGGAGTCGCCTGCACAGAGAACACACTGCTAATGCTAACGCTACTGCTAACTGCATCCCAGCATGCTTCAGGAGGGAGTCGCCTGCACAGAGAACACACTGCTAATGCTAACGCTACTGCTAACTGCATCCCAGCATGCTTCAGGAGGGAGTCGCCTGCACAGAGAACACACTGCTAATGCTAACGCTACTGCTAACTGCATCCCAGCATGCTTCAGGAGGGAGTCGCCTGCACAGAGAACACACTGCTAATGCTAACGCTACTGCTAACTGCATCCCAGCATGCTTCAGGAGGGAGTCGCCTGCACAGAGAACACACTGCTAATGCTAACGCTACATGCTAACTGTAGTGAAGTACTATAGTACTTCAGTAGTAGTACTTCAGTAGTACCTGCAGAGCCGGAGTACCCCCCCAGGCTCAGGGGGTACCCCTCCTCCTCGGGGTTCACGCAGTCCCTCCCCACGGAGAAGTCCTCGTACAGAGCGAAGGCCGTGGCGTTGTCGAAGTCGGCCATGTCGATACGCAGCTCGTACCCCCCCGCTCCGGAGAGGGAGAACATCCTCTGGAGACCTGGTGGTATAATAATAACAATTGTTGTGAAAACACTGAGTGTCCTCTTCCAACATGAGAGTAGCATGCTAACAAAGGTATCCCAACTGTAGCTGAGAACATGACAGGATGTGTGATTACCTAGAAGAGCATCAGGACTGTTTGAGGCAGATGATAGCTATGTGATTAACATGATGATTCAGCCTCTATGGAGAGAGACATCAAGCATGCTCATTTCTGACGTGGAGCTAATCTGAAGTAAACATTGAATACTGCTTTCTATTCCTCCATCTTGTGACTGTGTAACTCCCTCTCTTGGATATCAGCATGTGAAGGACACTGTTCAGGAACTAGTCTCTGTATGTGATGACTCCTTCTGGAGAGGATCACAGACACATGGATCCTGAGGTTCAAGCTCGAGCCGGGGACGAGTGATTATTAACAGGGAGAGTTTTCCTCTGGATCCATGTATCTGTGATCCTCTGGATCCATGTATCTGTGATCCTCAGGATCCATGTATCTGTGATCCTCTGGATCCATGTATCTGTGATCCTCTGGATCCTCAGGATCCATGTATCTGTGATCCTCAGGATCCGTGTATCTGTGATCCTCTGGATCCATGTATCTGTGATCCTCAGGATCCATGTATCTGTGATCCTCTGGATCCATGTATCTGTGATCCTCAGGATCCATGTATCTGTGATCCTCTGGATCCATGTATCTGTGATCCTCAGGATCCATGTATCTGTGATCCTCTGGATCCATGTATCTGTGATCCTCTGGATCCATGTATCTGTGATCCTCAGGATCCATGTATCTGTGATCCTCAGGATCCGTGTATCTGTGATCCTCAGGATCCATGTATCTGTGATCCTCTGGATCCATGTATCTGTGATCCTCAGGATCCATGTATCTGTGATCCTCTGGATCCATGTATCTGTGATCCTCTGGATCCTCAGGATCCATGTATCTGTGATCCTCAGGATCCGTGTATCTGTGATCCTCTGGATCCATGTATCTGTGATCCTCAGGATCCATGTATCTGTGATCCTCTGGATCCATGTATCTGTGATCCTCAGGATCCATGTATCTGTGATCCTCTGGATCCATGTATCTGTGATCCTCAGGATCCATGTATCTGTGATCCTCTGGATCCATGTATCTGTGATCCTCTGGATCCATGTATCTGTGATCCTCAGGATCCATGTATCTGTGATCCTCAGGATCCGTGTATCTGTGATCCTCAGGATCCATGTATCTGTGATCCTCTGGATCCATGTATCTGTGATCCTCAGGATCCATGTATCTGTGATCCTGAGGATCCTGAGGATCACAGATACATGGATCCAGAGGATCACAGATACACGGATCCTGAGGATCACAGATACATGGATCCTGAGGATCCTGAGGATCACAGATACATGGATCCAGAGGATCACAGATACATGGATCCTGAGGATCACAGATACATGGATCCAGAGGATCACAGATACACGGATCCTGAGGATCACAGATACATGGATCCTGAGGATCCAGAGGATCACAGATACACGGATCCTGAGGATCACAGATACATGGATCCTGAGGATCACAGATACATGGATCCTGAGGATCCTGAGGATCACAGATACACGGATCCTGAGGATCCTGAGGATCACAGATACATGGATCCAGAGGATCACAGATACATGGATCCAGAGGATCACAGATACATGGATCCTGAGGATCACAGATACATGGATCCAGAGGATCACAGATACATGGATCCTGAGGATCACAGATACATGGATCCAGAGGATCACAGATACATGGATCCTGAGGATCACAGATACATGGATCCAGAGGATCACAGATACATGGATCCAGAGGATCACAGATACATGGATCCTGAGGATCACAGATACATGGATCCTGAGGATCACAGATACATGGATCCTGAGGATCCAGAGGATCACAGATACATGGATCCAGAGGATCACAGATACATGGATCCTGAGGATCACAGATACATGGATCCAGAGGATCACAGATACATGGATCCTGAGGATCACAGATACATGGATCCAGAGGATCACAGATACACGGATCCTGAGGATCACAGATACATGGATCCTGAGGATCACAGATACATGGATCCTGAGGATCACAGATACATGGATCCTGAGGATCACAGATACATGGATCCTGAGGATCCAGAGGATCACAGATACATGGATCCAGAGGATCACAGATACATGGATCCTGAGGATCACAGATACATGGATCCAGAG
>JAPTMU010000271.1:226260-254955 GCA_028583405.1 Pogonophryne albipinna
ATCAGTATGTAGTGTCTATACTTTAAAGAGTCCTCTCTGCTGATGATCAGGTGTATATCAGTATGTAGTGGCTCTACTTTAAAGAGTCCTCTCCTGCTGTGTTCAGGTGTATATCAGTATGTAGTGTCTCTACTTTAAAGAGTCCTCTCCAGCTGATGATCAGGTGTATATCAGTATGTAGTGTCTCTACTTTAAAGAGTCCTCTCCAGCTGATGATCAGGTGTATATCAGTATGTAGTGTCTCTACTTTAAAGAGTTCCCTCCAGCTGATGATCAGGTGTATATCAGTATGTAGTGCTCTACTTTAAAGAGTTCCCTCCAGCTGATGTTCAGGTGTATATCAGTATGTAGTGTCTCTACTTTAAAGAGTCCTTCCTGCTGATGATCAGGTGTATATCAGTATGTAGTGTCTACTTTAAAGAGTTCCTCCAGCTGATGATCAGGTGTATATCAGTATGTAGTGTCTCTACTTTAAAGAGTCCTCTCCTGCTGATGATCAGGTGTATATCAGTATGTAGTCTCTACTTTAAAGAGTTCCTCCTGCTGATGATCAGGTGTATACAGTATGTAGTGTCTCTACTTTAAAGAGTTCCCTCCTGCTGATGATCAGGTGTATATCAGTATGTAGTGTCTCTACTTTAAAGAGTCCCTCCAGCTGATGATCAGGTGTATATCAGTATGTAGTGTCTCTACTTTAAAGAGTTCCCTGCTGATGTCAGGTGTATATCAGTATGTAGTGGTCTCTACTTTAAAGAGTTCCCTCCAGCTGATGATCAGGTGTATATCAGTATGTAGTGTCTCTACTTAAAGAGTCCCTCCAGCTGATGATCAGGTGTATATCAGTATGTAGTGTCTCTACTTTAAAGAGTTCCCTCCTGCGATGTTCAGGTGTATATCAGTATGTAGTGTCTCTACTTTAAAGAGTTCTCAGCTGATGATCAGGTGTATATCAGTATGTAGTGTCTCTACTTTAAAGAGTTCCCTCCAGCTGATGATCAGGTGTAATCAGTATGTAGTGTCTCTACTTTAAAGAGTTCCCTCTCCAGCTGATGATCAGGTGTATATCAGTATGTAGTGTCTCTACTTTAAAGAGTTCCCTCCAGCTGATGATCAGGTGTATATCAGTATGTAGTGTCTCTACTTTAAAGAGTCCTCCAGCTGATGATCAGGTGTATATCAGTATGTAGTGTCTCTACTTTAAAGAGTCCTCTCCTGCTGATGATCAGGTGTATATCAGTATGTAGTGCTCTACTTTAAAGAGTCCCTCACTGCTGATGCTCAGGTGTATATCAGTATGTAGTGTCTCTACTTTAAAGAGTCCTCTCCTGCTGATGTCAGGTGTATATCAGTATGTAGTGTCTCTACTTTAAAGAGTCCCTCCTGCTGATGATCAGGTGTATATCAGTATGTAGGCTCTACTTTAAAGAGTCCTCTCCTGCTGATGTTCAGGTGTATATCAGTATGTAGTGTCTCTACTTAAAGAGTCCTCTCCAGCTGATGATCAGGTGTATATCAGTATGTAGTGTCTCTACTTTAAAGAGTCCTCTCCAGTGATGATCAGGTGTATATCAGTATGTAGTGTCTCACTTTAAAGAGTCCTCTCCTGCTGATGTTCAGTGTATTCAGTAGTAGTGTCTCTACTTTAAAGAGTCCTCTCTGCTGATGATCAGGTGTATATCAGTATGTAGTGGCTCTACTTTAAAGAGTCCTCTCCTGCTGATGTTCAGGTGTATATCAGTATGTAGTGGCTCTACTTTAAAGAGTCCTCTCCTGCTGATGATCAGGTGTATATCAGTATGTAGTGTCTCTACTTTAAAGAGTCCTCACCTGCTGATGTTCAGGTGTATATCAGTATGTAGTGGCTCTACTTTAAAGAGTCCTCTCCTGCTGATGTTCAGGTGTATATCAGTATGTAGTGGCTCTACTTTAAAGAGTCCTCTCCTGCTGATGATCAGGTGTATATCAGTATGTAGTGTCTCTACTTTAAAGAGTTCCCTCCTGCTGATGTTCAGGTGTATATCAGTATGTAGTGTCTCTACTTTAAAGAGTTCCCTCCAGCTGATGATCAGGTGTATATCAGTATGTAGTGTCTCTACTTTAAAGAGTTCCCTCCAGCTGATGATCAGGTGTATATCAGTATGTAGTGTCTCTACTTTAAAGAGTTCCCTCCAGCTGATGATCAGGTGTATATCAGTATGTAGTGTCTCTACTTTAAAGAGTTCCCTCCAGCTGATGATCAGGTGTATATCAGTATGTAGTGTCTCTACTTTAAAGAGTTCCC
Organism: Pogonophryne albipinna; assembly: GCA_028583405.1. Taxonomy (NCBI): domain Eukaryota; kingdom Metazoa; phylum Chordata; class Actinopteri; order Perciformes; family Artedidraconidae; genus Pogonophryne; species Pogonophryne albipinna. The sequence goes on from JAPTMU010000271.1 coordinate 228,542, forward strand.
TCCAGCTGATGATCAGGTGTATATCAGTATGTAGTGGCTCTACTTTAAAGAGTCCTCTCCTGCTGATGATCAGGTGTATATCAGTATGTGGCTCTACTTTAAAGAGTCCTCTCCTGCTGATGCTCAGGTGTATATCAGTATGTAGTGTCTCTACTTTAAAGAGTCCTCTCCTGCTGATGTTCAGGTGTATATCAGTATGTAGTGTCTCTACTTTAAAGAGTCCTCTCCTGCTGATGATCAGGTGTATATCAGTATGTAGTGGCTCTACTTTAAAGAGTCCTCTCCTGCTGATGTTCAGGTGTATATCAGTATGTAGTGTCTCTACTTTAAAGAGCCTCTCCGCTGATGATCAGTGTATATCATATGTAGTGTCTCTACTTTAAAGAGTCCTCTCCAGCTGATGATCAGTGTATATCAGTATGTAGTGTCTCTACTTTAAAGAGTCCTCTCCCTCATATCTCTCTCCTCCTGCTGATGTTCAAGTGTATATCAGTATGTAGTGTCTCACTTTAAAGAGTCCTCTCCTGCTGATGATCAGGTGTATATCAGTATGTAGTGTCTCTACTTTAAAGAGTCCTCTCCTGCTGATGTTCAGGTGTATATCAGTATGTAGTGTCTCTACTTTAAAGAGTCCTCTCCTGCTGATGTTCAGGTGTATATCAGTATGTAGTGTCTCTACTTTAAAGAGTCCTCTCCTGCTGATGTTCAGGTGTATATCAGTATGTAGTGTCTCTACTTTAAAGATCCTCTCCTGCTGATGTCCAGGTGTATCAGTATGTAGTGTCTCTACTTTAAAGAGTCTCTCCTGCTGATGTTCAGGTGTATATCAGTATGTAGTGGCTCTACTTTAAAGAGTCCTCTCCTGCTGATGTTCAGGTGTATATCAGTATGTAGTGGCTCTACTTTAAAGAGTCCTCTCCTGCTGATGATCAGGTGTATATCAGTATGTAGTGTCTCTACTTTAAAGAGTCCTTCCTGCTGATGTCAGGTGTATATCAGTATGTAGTGTCTCTACTTTAAAGAGTCCTCTCCTGCTGATGTTCAGGTGTTATATCAGTATGTAGTGGCTCTACTTTAAAGAGTCCTCTCCTGCTGATGTTCAGGTGTATATCAGTGTAGTGGCTCTACTTTAAAGAGTCCTCTCCTGCTGATGTTCAGGTGTATATCAGTATGTAGTGTCTCTACTTTAAAGAGTCCTCTCCTGCTGATGATCAGGTGTATATCAGTATGTAGTGTCTCTACTTTAAAGAGTCCTCTCCAGCTGATGTTCAGGTGTATATCAGTATGTAGTGGCTCTACTTTAAAGAGTCCTCTCCAGCTGATGATCAGGTGTATATCAGTATGTAGTGTCTCTACTTTAAAGAGTCCTCTCCAGCTGATGATCAGGTGTATATCAGTATGTAGTGTCTCTACTTTAAAGAGTCCTCTCCAGCTGATGTTCAGGTGTATATCAGTATGTAGTGGCTCTACTTTAAAGAGTCCTCTCCTGCTGATGTTCAGGTGTATATCAGTATGTAGTGTCTCTACTTTAAAGAGTCCTCTCCTGCTGATGTTCAGGTGTATATCAGTATGTAGTGGCTCTACTTTAAAGAGTCCTCTCCAGCTGATGATCAGGTGTATATCAGTATGTAGTGTCTCTACTTTAAAGAGTCCTCTCCAGCTGATGATCAGGTGTATATCAGTATGTAGTGTCTCTACTTTAAAGAGTCCTCTCCGCTGATGTTCAGGTGTATATCAGTATGTAGTGGCTCTACTTTAAAGAGTCCTCTCCTGCTGATGTTCAGGTGTATATCAGTATGTAGTGTCTCTACTTTAAAGAGTCCTCTCCAGCTGATGATCAGGTGTATATCAGTATGTAGTGTCTCTACTTTAAAGAGTCCTCTCCTGCTGATGATCAGGTGTATATCAGTATGTAGTGTCTCTACTTTAAAGAGTCCTCTCCTGCTGATGTTCAGGTGTATATCAGTATGTAGTGTCTCTACTTTAAAGAGTCCTCTCCAGCTGATGATCAGGTGTATATCAGTATGTAGTGTCTCTACTTTAAAGAGTCCTCTCCTGCTGATGTTCAGGTGTATATCAGTATGTGTGTCTCTACTTTAAAGAGTCCTCTCCTGCTGATGTTCAGGTGTATCAGTATGTAGTGTCTCTACTTTAAAGAGTCCTCTCCTGCTGATGTTCAGGTGTATATCAGTATGTAGTGTCTCTACTTTAAAGAGTCCTCTCCAGCTGATGATCAGGTGTATATCAGTATGTAGTGTCTCTACTTTAAAGAGTTCCCTCCAGCTGATGTTCAGGTGTATATCAGTATGTAGTGTCTCTACTTTAAAGAGTTCCCTCCAGCTGATGATCAGGTGTATATCAGTATGTAGTGTCTCTACTTTAAAGAGTTCCCTCCAGCTGATGTTCAGGTGTATATCAGTATGTAGTGTCTCTACTTTAAAGAGTCCTCTCCAGCTGATGATCAGGTGTATATCAGTATGTAGTGTCTCTACTTTAAAGAGTTCCCTCCAGCTGATGTTCAGGTGTATATCAGTATGTAGTGTCTCTACTTTAAAGAGTTCCCTCCAGCTGATGTTCAGGTGTATATCAGTATGTAGTGTCTCTACTTTAAAGAGTTCCCTCCAGCTGATGATCAGGTGTATATCAGTATGTAGTGTCTCTACTTTAAAGAGTTCCCTCCAGCTGATGTTCAGGTGTATATCAGTATGTAGTGTCTCTACTTTAAAGAGTTCCCTCCAGCTGATGTTCAGGTGTATATCAGTATGTAGTGTCTCTACTTTAAAGAGTTCCCTCCAGCTGATGTTCAGGTGTATATCAGTATGTAGTGTCTCTACTTTAAAGAGTTCCCTCCAGCTGATGATCAGGTGTATATCAGTATGTAGTGTCTCTACTTTAAAGAGTTCCCTCCAGCTGATGTTCAGGTGTATATCAGTATGTAGTGTCTCTACTTTAAAGAGTTCCCTCCAGCTGATGTTCAGGTGTATATCAGTATGTAGTGTCTCTACTTTAAAGAGTTCCCTCCAGCTGATGTTCAGGTGTATATCAGTATGTAGTGTCTCTACTTTAAAGAGTTTCCTCCAGCTGATGTTCAGGTGTATATCAGTATGTAGTGTCTCTACTTTAAAGAGTTCCCTCCAGCTGATGTTCAGGTGTATATCAGTATGTAGTGTCTCTACTTTAAAGAGTTCCCTCCAGCTGATGTTCAGGTGTATATCAGTATGTAGTGTCTCTACTTTAAAGAGTTCCCTCCAGCTGATGTTCAGGTGTATATCAGTATGTAGTGTCTCTACTTTAAAGAGTTCCCTCCAGCTGATGTTCAGGTGTATATCAGTATGTAGTGTCTCTACTTTAAAGAGTTCCCTCCAGCTGATGATCAGGTGTATATCAGTAGTAGGTCTCTACTTTAAAGAGTTCCCTCCAGCTGATGTTCAGGTGTATAGTCAGTATGTAGTGGTCTCTACTTTAAAGAGTCCTCTCCTGCTGATGATCAGGTGTATATCAGTATGTAGTGTCTCTACTTTAAAGAGTTCCCTCTGCTGTATGATTCAGGTGTATATCAGTATTAGTGTCTCTACTTTAAAGAGGTCCCTCCAGCTGATGATCAGGTGTATATCAGTTATGTAGTGTCTCTACTTTAAAGAGTCCCTCGCAGCTGATGATCAGGTGTATATCAGTATGTAGTGTCTCTACTTTAAAGAGTCCTCTCCAGCTGATGATCAGGTGTATATCAGTATGTAGTGTCTCTACTTTAAAGAGTCCTCTCCAGCTGATGTTTCAGGTGTATATCAGTATGTATTGGGCTCTACTTTCAAGAGTCCTCTCCTGCTGATGGTCAGGTGTATATCCGTATGTAGTGTCTCTACTTTAAAGAGGTCCGTCTCCAGCTGATGATGCAGGTGTATATCAGTCATGTAGTGTCTCTACTTTAAAGAGTCCTCTCCTGCTGATGATCAGGTGTATATCAGTATGTAGTGTCATCTACTTTAAGAGTGCCTCTCCTGCTGATGTTCAGGTGTATATCAGTATGTAGTGTCTCTACTTTAAAGAGTCCTCTCCACGCTGATGACTCAGGTAGTATATCAGTAATGTAGTGTCTCTACTTTAAAGGAGTCCTCTCCTGCTTGATGTCAGGTGTATATCAGTATGTAGTGTCTCTACTTTTAAAGAGTCCTCTCCTGCTGATGTTCAGGTGTATATCAGTATGTAGTGTCTCTACTTTAAAAGTCCTCTCCTTGCTGATGTTCAGGTGTATATCAGTATGTAGTGTCTCTACTTTAAAGAGTCCTCTCCAGCTGATGATCAGGTGTATATCAGTATGTAGTGTCTCTACTTTAAAGAGTTCCCTCCAGCTGATGTTCAGGTGTATATCGTATGTAGTGTCTCTACTTTAAAGAGTTCCGCCAAGCTGATGATCAGGTGTATATCAGATAGTAGTGTCTCTACTTTAAAGAGTTCCCTCCAGCTGATGTTCAGGTGTTAATCAGTATGTAGTGTCTCTACTTTAAAGAGTCCTCTCCAGCTGATGATCAGGTGTATATCAGTATGTAGTGTCTCTACTTTAAAGAGTTCCCTCCAGCTGATGTTCAAGGTGTATATCAGTATGTAGTGTCTCTACTTTAAAGAGTTCCCTCCAGCTGATGTTCAGGTGTATATCAGTATGTAGTGTCTCTACTTTAAAGAGTTCCCTCCAGCTGATGATCAGGTGTATATCAGTACTGTAGTGTCTCTAACTTTAAAGAGTTCCCTCCAGCTGATGTTCAGGTGTATATCAGTATGTAGTGTCTCTACTTTAAAGAGTTCCTCTCCAGCTGATGATCAGGTGTATATCAGTATGTAGTGTCTCTACTTTAAAGAGTTCCCTCCAGCTGATGTTCAGGTGTATATCAGTATGTAGTGTCTCTACTTTAAAGAGTTCCCTCCAGCTGATGATCAGGTGTATATCAGTATGTAGTGTCCTCTACTTTAAAGAGTTCCCTCCAGCTGATGATTCAGGTGTATATCAGTATGTAGTGTCTCTACTTTAAAGAGTTCCCTCCAGCTGATGTTCAGGTGTATATCAGTATGTAGTGTCTCTACTTTAAAGAGTCCCTCCAGCTGATGTCAGGTGTATATCAGTATGTAGTGTCTCTACTTTAAAGAGTTCCCTCCAGCTGATGTTCAGGTGTATATCAGTATGTAGTGTCTCTACTTTAAAGAGTTCCCTCCAGCTGATGTTCAGGTGTATATCAGTATGTAGTGTCTCTACTTTAAAGAGTTCCCTCCATCTGATGTTCAGGTTGTATATCAGTATGTAGTGTCTCTACTTTAAAGAGTTCCTCTCCAGCTGATGTTCAGGTGTATATCAGTATGTAGTGTCTCTACTTTAAAGAGTTCCCTCCAGCTGATGTTCAGGTGTATATCAGTATGTATGTGTCCTCTACTTTAAAGAGTTCTCCTCCAGCTGATGATCAGGTGTATATCAGTATGTAGTGTCTCTACTTTAAAGAGTTCCCTCCAGCTGATGTTCAGGTGTAATATCAGTATGTAGTGTCTCTACTTTAAAGAGTCCTCTCCAGCTGATGATCAGGTGTATATCAGTATGTAGTGTCTCTACTTTAAAGAGTTCCCTCCAGCTGATGTTCAGGTGTATATCAGTATGTAGTGTCTCTACTTTAAAGAGTTCCCCTCCAGCTGATGTTCAGGTGTATATCAGTATGTAGTGTCTCTACTTTAAAGAGTCCCTCCAGCTGATGATCAGGTGTATATCAGTATGTAGTGTCCTCTACTTTAAAGAGTCCTCTCCATGCTGATGTTCAGGTGTATATCAGTATGTAGTGTCTCTACTTTAAAGAGTTCCTCTCCTGCTGATGTTCAGGTGTATATCAGTATGTAGTGTCTCTACTTTAAAGAGTCCTCTCCTGCTGATGTTCAGGTGTATATCAGTATGTAGTGTCTCTACTTTAAAGAGTCCTCTCCAGCTGATGATCAGGTGTATATCAGTATGTAGTGTCTCTACTTTAAAGAGTTCCCTCCAGCTGATGTTCAGGTGTATATCAGTATGTAGTGTCTCTACTTTAAAGAGTCCTCTCCAGCTGATGATCAGGTGTATATCAGTATGTAGTGTCTCTACTTTAAAGAGTTCCCTCCAGCTGATGTTCAGGTGTATATCAGTATGTAGTGTCTCTACTTTAAAGAGTTCCTCTCCAGCTGATGATCAGGTGTATATCAGTATGTAGTGTCTCTACTTTAAAGAGTCCTCTCCAGCTGATGTTCAGGTGTATATCAGTATGTAGTGTCCTCTACTTTAAAGAGTCCCTCCAGCTGATGATTCAGGTGTATATCAGTATGTAGTGTCTCTACTTTAAAGAGTCCTCTCCTGCTGATGTTCAGGTGTATATCAGTATGTAGTGTCTCTACTTTAAAGAGTTCCCTCCAGCTGATGATCAGGTGTATATCAGTATGTAGTGTCTCTACTTTAAAGAGTCCTCTCCAGCTGATGATCAGGTGTATATCAGTATGTAGTGTCTCTACTTTAAAGAGTCCTCTCCTGCTGATGATCAGGTGTATATCAGTATGTAGTGTCTCTACTTTAAAGAGTCCTCTCCTGCTGATGTTCAGGTGTATATCAGTATGTAGTGTCTCTACTTTAAAGAGTCCTCTCCAGCTGATGTTCAGGTGTATATCAGTATGTAGTGTCTCTACTTTAAAGAGTCCTCTCCTGCTGATGTTCAGGTGTATATCAGTATGTAGTGTCTCTACTTTAAAGAGTCCTCTCCTGCTGATGTTCAGGTGTATATCAGTATGTAGTGTCTCTACTTTAAAGAGTCCTCTCCTGCTGATGTTCAGGTGTATATCAGTATGTAGTGTCTCTACTTTAAAGAGTCCTCTCCCTGCTGATGTTCAGTAGTGTTATAAGAGTTCCTCAGCTGATGTAGGGTATCAGTATGTAGTGTCTCTACTTTAAAGAGTTCCCTCCAGCTGATGTTCAGGTGTATATCAGTATGTAGTGTCTCTACTTTAAAGAGTCCTCTCCAGCTGATGTTCAGGTGTATATCAGTATGTAGTGTCTCTACTTTAAAGAGTCCTCTCCAGCTGATGTTCAGGTGTATATCAGTATGTAGTGTCTCTGCTTTAAAGAGTTCCCTCCAGCTGATGTTCAGGTGTATATCAGTATGTAGTGTCTCTACTTTAAAGAGTTCCCTCCAGCTGATGTTCAGGTGTATATCAGTATGTAGTGTCTCTACTTTAAAGAGTCCTCTCCAGCTGATGATTCAGGTGTATATCAGTATGTAGTGTCTCTACTTTAAAGAGTTCCCTCCAGCTGATGTTCAGGTGTATATCAGTATGTAGTGTCTCTACTTTAAAGAGTTCCCTCCAGCTGATGATCAGGTGTATATCAGTATGTAGTGTCTCTACTTTAAAGAGTCCTCTCCTGCTGATGTTCAGGTGTATATCAGTATGTAGTGTCTCTACTTTAAAGAGTTCCCTCCTGCTGATGTTCAGGTGTATATCAGTATGTAGTGTCTCTACTTTAAAGAGTTCCCTCCAGCTGATGATCAGGTGTATATCAGTATGTAGTGTCTCTACTTTAAAGAGTTCCCTCCAGCTGATGTTCAGGTGTATATCAGTATGTAGTGTCTTACTTTAAAGAGTTCCCTCCAGCTGATGTTCAGGTGTATATCAGTATGTAGTGTCTCTACTTTAAAGAGTTCCCTCCTAGCTGATGTTCAGGTGTATATCAGTATGTAGTGTCTCTACTTTAAAGAGTTCCCTCCCTGCTGATGTTCAGGTGTATATCAGTATGTAGTGTCTCTACTTTAAAGAGTTCCCTCCAGCTGATGTTCAGGTGTATATCAGTATGTAGTGTCTCTACTTTAAAGAGTTCCTCCTGCTGATGTTCAGGTGTATATCAGTATGTAGTGTCTCTACTTTAAAGAGTTCCCTCCAGCTGATGTTCAGGTGTATATCAGTATGTAGTGTCTCTACTTTAAAGAGTCCTCTCCTGCTGATGATCAGGTGTATATCAGTATGTAGTGTCTCTACTTTAAAGAGTTCCCTCCTGCTGATGTTCAGGTGTATATCAGTATGTAGTGTCTCTACTTTAAAGAGTTCCCTCCAGCTGATGATCAGGTGTATATCAGTATGTAGTGTCTCTACTTTAAAGAGTCCTCTCCTGCTGATGTTCAGGTGTATATCAGTATGTAGTGTCTCTACTTTAAAGAGTTCCCTCCATGCTGATGTTCAGGTGTATATCAGTATGTAGTGTCTCTACTTTAAAGAGTTCCCTCCAGCTGATGATCAGGTGTATATCAGTATGTAGTGTCTCTACTTTAAAGAGTTCCCTCCTGCTGATGTTCAGGTGTATATCAGTATGTAGTGTCTCTACTTTAAAGAGTTCCCTCCAGCTGATGATCAGGTGTATATCAGTATGTAGTGTCTCTACTTTAAAGAGTCCTCTCCTGCTGATGTTCAGGTGTATATCAGTATGTAGTGTCTCTACTTTAAAGAGTTCCCTCCAGCTGATGATCAGGTGTATATCAGTATGTAGTGTCTCCACTTTAAAGAGTCCTCTCCTGCTGATGTTCAGGTGTATATCAGTATGTAGTGTCTCTACTTTAAAGAGTTCCCTCCAGCTGATGTTCAGGTGTATATCAGTATGTAGTGTCTCTACTTTAAAGAGTTCCCTCCAGCTGATGATCAGGTGTATATCAGTATGTAGTGTCTCTACTTTAAAGAGTTCCCTCCTGCTGATGTTCAGGTGTATATCAGTATGTAGTGTCTCTACTTTAAAGAGTTCCCTCCAGCTGATGATCAGGTGTATATCAGTATGTAGTGTCTCTACTTTAAAGAGTCCTCTCCTGCTGATGTTCAGGTGTATATCAGTATGTAGTGTCTCTACTTTAAAGAGTTCCCTCCAGCTGATGATCAGGTGTATATCAGTATGTAGTGTCTCTACTTTAAAGAGTCCTCTCCTGCTGATGTTCAGGTGTATATCAGTATGTAGTGTCTCTACTTTAAAGAGTTCCCTCCAGCTGATGTTCAGGTGTATATCAGTATGTAGTGTCTCTACTTTAAAGAGTTCCCTCCAGCTGATGATCAGGTGTATATCAGTATGTAGTGTCTCTACTTTAAAGAGTCCTCTCCTGCTGATGTTCAGGTGTATATCAGTATGTAGTGTCTCTACTTTAAAGAGTTCCCTCCAGCTGATGATCAGGTGTATATCAGTATGTAGTGTCTCTACTTTAAAGAGTTCCCTCCAGCTGATGATACTCTTCATTATGAACCAGATTTAAACCTCAGAAAATTATATTTGTATTTATTATATTTCACACCTGAGAGCTAACGGTTAGCATTAGCCGTTAGCTCTCAGGTGTTTTCATACTGATGCCGCCGCAGCTCACCTGGTGACGTCACTACACCCCCGTTAAACGGAGCATCCTGCCGCCGGTAATCAGCCGGTAATCAGCCGGTAATCAGCCGGTAATCAGCCGGTTCTCCTGCTTCTCAGGTTCTCCGGTGTGTTTGGGAGCAGCGGATCGATGTTTGATTATTACTGCCTGCTTCTTCCTCTCTCTCTCTCTGTTGGCTCTCAGACTGGCCTGCAGCGCCCCTGTGGTGGGAGGGTGTAACTACACTTTGAGTATAAAAACGTTATATTCTACTGTATTTTCTAAAGCATCCTTCTCTGTTTACCCCAGATAAACAACAACACTCTCTATGTGTTCTGTAAACAGCACTCTTCTCTAAACTGCAACTGAGTCTTTGTTTACCTTGCTTTCCTGATCTCTTGTTGTTGTTGTTGTTGTTGTTGTTGTTTACTTACTGTGTTTTTATTGTTAACAACATGGTTATCTGCTCTCTTGCTGTGTAATACCTGCCCACACTGCGGGACAAATACAGCAACCCTGATTCATATTATAAATGAAAACATCCCATAATATGCTCAGGCTCCTCTCTCTTCTGTATCACCTCTATCGTGGGCCTTTCTTATTTCTCTCATTTCCCCTCCTCGCCTCCTCGGTCCTCCGGTAGTGACCCGGAAATGCACACCACCAGTTATTATGCTCCAAATATCTGGAACAAACTCCCAGAAACCTGCAGGTCCGAAGCAACTCTTACTACTTTCAAATCCAGCAAGAAGACTTTGCTTTTTGTCGCTGCTTTTCATTGAAACTGAGCCGTTGTGTTCATCAGTAAAGTGGAACTTCTGTGGGAACTATTCACATCTTAATGCACTGTAACTTTTTATTCATGTGATTTTTATTCATGTATTCTTTCTTTTAATGTTTCTTTTATGATCTTTATTTTTAATGACTGTTTTTAAATGCCTTTGTCTGAATGTCTTTCATTTTGGTAAAGCACCTTGAATTGCCTTGTGTTGAAAGGGGCTATATAAATAAACTTGCCTTGCCCTATAACGCCGACCAGGGGTAGACATTAAGGGTACATAATGTCTTGCCTTACCACAGGTTGGGAACCGCTGCTCGTTTAAACCTGCTTTACGTCTCGTACACACGGTTCGGTTTAGACACGCTTCCATTCACTCTCTGGTGGAGTGACGTCACTCTCTGGTGGAGTGACGTCACTCTCTGATGGTGTGATGTCACTCTCTGGTGGTGTGATGTCACTCTCTGGTGGAGTGACGTCACTCTCTGGTGGAGTGACGTCACTCTCTGGTGGAGTGACGTCACTCTCTGATGGTGTGATGTCACTCTCTGGTGGAGTGATGTCACTCTCTGGTGGAGTGACGTCACTCTCTGGTGGAGTGACGTCACTCTCTGATGGTGTGATGTCACTCTCTGGTGGTGTGATGTCACTCTCTGGTGGTGTGACAACACTCTCTGGTGGAGTGACGTCACTCTCTGATGGTGTGATGTCACTCTCTGGTGGTGTGACGACACTCTCTGGTACGGTGACGTCACTCTCTGGTGGTGTGACGTCACTCTCTGATGGTGTGACGACACTCTCTGATGGTGTGACGACACTCTCTGGTGCGGTGACGTCACTCTCTGATGGTGTGACGTCACTCTCTGATGGTGTGACGACACTCTCTGGTGGAGTGACGTCACTCTCTGATGGTGTGATGTCACTCTCTGGTGGTGTGACGACACTCTCTGGTACGGTGACGTCACTCTCTGGTGGTGTGACGTCACTCTCTGATGGTGTGACGACACTCTCTGATGGTGTGACGACACTCTCTGGTGCGGTGACGTCACTCTCTGATGGTGTGACGTCACTCTCTGATGGTGTGACGACACTCTCTGATGGTGTGACGACACTCTCTGGTGCGGTGACGTCACTCTCTGATGGTGTGACGTCACTCTCTGATGGTGTGACGACACTCTCTGGTACGCTGACGTCACTCTCTGATGGTGTGACGTCACTCTCTGATGGTGTGACGACACTCTCTGGTGCGGTGACGTCACTCTCTGATGCGGTGACGTCACTCTCTGATGGTGTGACGTCACTCTCTGATGGTGTGACGACACTCTCTGGTGCGGTGACGTCACTCTCTGATGCAGTGACGTCACTCTCTGATGGTGTGACGTCACTCTCTGGTGCGGTGACGTCACTCTCTGATGGTGTGACGACACTCTCTGATGCAGTGACGTCACTCTCTGATGGTGTGACGTCACTCTCTGGTGCGGTGACGTCACTCTCTGATGGTGTGACGACACTCTCTGATGCAGTGACGTCACTCTCTGATGGTGTGACGTCACTCTCTGATGCAGTGACGTCACTCTCTGGTGCGGTGACGTCACTCTCTGATGGTGTGACGACACTCTCTGATGCAGTGACGTCACTCTCTGATGGTGTGACGACACTCTCTGGTGCGGTGACGTCACTCTCTGATGGTGTGACGTCACTCTCTGGTGGTGTGACGTCACTCTCTGGTGGTGTGACGTCACTCTCTGGTGGTTTGATGTCACTCTCTGGTGGTTTGATGTCACTCTCTGGTGCGGTGACATCACACTCTGATGGTGTGATGTCACTCTATGGTGCGGTGACATCACACTCTGATGGTGTGATGTCACTCTCTGGTGCGGTGACATCACACTCTGATGGTGTGATGTCACTCTCTGGTGCGGTGACGTCACTCTTTGATGGTGTGACGTCACTCTCTGGTGGTGTGACGTCACTCTCTGGTGGTTTGATGTCACTCTCTGGTGCGGTGACATCACACTCTGATGGTGTGATGTCACTCTCTGGTGCGGTGACATCACACTCTGATGGTGTGATGTCACTCTCTGGTGCGGTGACATCACACTCTGATGGTGTGATGTCACTCTCTGGTGCGGTGACATCACACTCTGATGGTGTGATGTCACTCTCTGGTGCGGTGACGTCACTCTTTGATGGTGTGACGTCACTCTCTGGTGGTTTGATGTCACTCTCTGGTGGTTTGATGTCACTCTCTGGTGCGGTGACATCACACTCTGATGGTGTGATGTCACTCTCTGGTGCGGTGACATCACACTCTGATGGTGTGATGTCACTCTCTGGTGCGGTGACATCACACTCTGATGGTGTGACGTCACTCTCTGGTGGTGTGACATCACTCTCTGGTGGTGTGATGTCACTCTCTGATGGTGTGACGTCACTCTCTGGTGGTGTGCTGAAAGTTGAGAAAAGTTCAACTTTTCAAGCGTCAACGGAAGCGCCAGCCAATCAAACTGCTTTGTGTCCGGGGCGGGAGATTAATGTGATTGGTTGTTGGTCTCACGCCAGACACGCCCCCCGGCAAGCTTCAACGCGACCGATCCGTGTGGACGAGGCGTTAGCGTTAGCAGGGTGTACGAGGCGTTAGCAGTCTGTAGCACAGTGCTCTGAGATCATAACTACCTGTACTAAAATAAAGTTACATCTAAAAATAAATACTGATCATACAGATGAAATAAATGATGACGGAGAACACCTGGCTGTTGGAAATAATGTTTATTAAAATATGTGAACAATGTTCTGAGGTCAGATTAACTCCAGGTTAGCTCGTGCTAACTCTGGCTAACCCCAGCTAGCTCCAGGCTAACCTCATCAGCTGTCATGCTATCACACTAACAGCCAATTATCAAACATCATCCAAAAACACAAGTAAATATGAATAAAGTAACAGTCATGGGCGCGGGAAGGGGGGTGCTGAGGGCGCTGCAGCCCCCCCTAGCGGCAGGCAGGGGGTGCGGAGCTCCCCTGCCTGCCGCTAGGGGGTGCTGAGGGCGCTGCAGCACCCCCTAGCGGCAGGCAGGGGGTGCGGAGCTCCCCTGTCTGAATTATTATTTGACGGTTATTGCTGCTCCCGCTGAGCATCATCTGTGTAATATGTAGCCAATAAATTCCACATTGTTGGTAAAATAATATTTTGGCCTGCCCCGAATGTTTTTTCTGCACCGGACAATTCTACCTCCATAATATAATACATTAACCGTGCTTTACGTGAACCTCATCATGACACTCGAGAGGACGGCAGGAGTGTAATTTCCCGTGTTCAGTGAATGCAACAGAGGCCACCAGACCAATCAAAGAGTTGCATGGAAATAAAAGTGTGCTTGTGTCATTCAAACTCGTCTCTGTTTGTGTGTGTGTGTGAGAGAGAGAGAGAGGGGGAGAGAGGGGGAGAGAGGGAGAGACCGGTGCCAGCAGCAGGGACCGTGTTGTTAGCATCTGGTTAGCTAGCTGCACTAACGGACATACGGAGCTGTTGCTGTTGGTTCCACAACAAGCTGGAGGAGTCCTCTCCTCTCAGTCTGACAGGAGAGCTCTCCTCTCAGTCTGAGAGGAGAGCTCTCCTGTCAGACTGAGAGTCCTCTCCTGTCAGACTGAGAGGAGAGGACTCTCAGTCTGAGAGGAGTCCTCTCAGTCTGACAGGAGAGGACTCCTCTCAGTCTGACAGGAGAGGACTCTCAGTCTGAGAGGAGAGCTCTCCTCTCAGACTGACAGGAGAGCTCTCCTGTCAGTCTGAGAGGAGAGCTCTCCTCTCAGACTGACAGGAGAGCTCTCCTGTCAGACTGAGAGGAGAGCTCTCAGACTGACAGGAGAGCTCTCCTGTCAGACTGAGAGTCCTCTCCTGTCAGACTGAGAGGAGAGGACTCTCAGTCTGAGAGGAGTCCTCTCCTGTCAGACTGAGAGGCTCAGGTGAGCTAAAGGACTCTCTGAGTGTTTAGATAGTTCACTTTAGTCTTAAGTTATCTCAGTGGGTCTCAAACGGTTTGGTCACGAATTATTCAAAAGATTATTTCTGAGGCACACCTTGATATGATCATTATCGTTATAAAACAATAAGAGAATAAAGGAAAAACAGGTATGAAATACTATATGGCAGTAAAACAAGAATAGAGTTTAAAGGGGAGTGATTTGTAAAATATCCATAAAGAAATAGTAAATCTGTTCAGTTCTGTTTCATCTGGTGTTGAGAGATGTCTCCATAGATCTCTCCATGTTGCTCTCAAAGTGCACCAGATTGATGCTTTCAACTTCAATATTTAAAAAAATATCTTCCCGGGGGAGCATCCCCCCGGACCCCCCTAGAGGAGGTGAGGACCCCCCTAGAGGAGGTGAGGACCACCCTAGAGGAGGTGAGGACCACTCCAGAGGAGGTGAGGACCACCCTAGAGGAGGTGAGAACCACTCCAGAGGAGGTGAGGACCACCCTAGAGGAGGTGAGGTCCGCTCCAGAGGAGGTGAGGACCCCCCTAGAGGAGGTGAGGTCCGCTCCAGAGGAGGTGAGGACCCCCCTAGAGGAGGTGAGGTCCGCTCCAGAGGAGGTGAGGACCCCCCTAGAGGAGGTGAGGTCCGCTCCAGAGGAGGTGAGGACCCCCCTAGAGGAGGTGAGGTCCGCTACCCACTCGTACTAAATAGCACTTTACCCCTGCCTATATGCCGTGAGCTGATTATCAAGCCTTCATTGTAGCAGTCTGGTGTACTGTGTGTTTGCGTGTGGGGAGTGCCTTTGTGCGTGCTCTATAGTGCGTGCTCTATAGTGCGTGCTCTATAGTGCCCGTAATAGTGTTCACTGGAGTCCAGCACCTCAGCACCCCCACTCAAAATACCTTCCCGCGCCTCTGGTAACAGTGATATTATTTAGTATACTACAGTCCCGCTCTGCCTCTGATTGGCTGACCAGGATTAGTGCCAGTTCATGTTGATTCACTTCAACCCTCAATGTCAACATGTAAGCATTCAGCTAGCACAGGTCCGTCATCTCTGATTGGCTCGTGGAACATTTCGTGGGCGGAGCCTGAGCGAGAGTTCCCACAATGCTTCTTCAGCCAGGTGATCGCTGAAGTCATTGAAGAAGGAAATTATGTCATCATTAGGCTGCAGAGAGTACATCCTGCAGAGAGAGAGACAGGTACACGTCAGCACCGCTAAGCTAAAGGAGGCTAATGTTGGGCTATAAAGGAACTGCAGCACGGTCACATGACTTCCCGTCACCACTGCTAAGCTAAAGGAGGCTAATGTTGGGCTATAAAGGAACTACAGCACGGTCACATGACTTCCCGTCACCACTGCTAAGCTAAAGGAGGCTAATGTTAGGCTATAAAGGAACTACAGCACGGTCACATGACTTCACGTCACCACCGCTAAGCTAAAGGAGGCTAATGTTGGGCTATAAAGGAACTGCAGCACGGTCACATGACTTCACGTCACCACCGCTAAGCTAAAGGAGGCTAATGTTGGGCTATAAAGGAACTACAGCACGGTCACATGACTTCACGTCACCACCGCTAAGCTAAAGGAGGCTAATGTTGGGCTATAAAGGAACTACAGCACGGTCACATGACTTCACGTCACCACCGCTAAGCTAAAGGAGGCTACTGTTGGGCTATAAAGGAACTACAGCACGGTCACATGACTTCACGTCTCCACCGCTAAGCTAAAGGAGGCTAATGTTGAGCTATAAAGGAACTACAGCACGGTCACATGACTTCCCGTCACCACTGCTAAGCTAAAGGAGGCTAATGTTGGGCTATAAAGGAACTACAGCACGGTCACATGACTTCACGTCACCACCGCTAAGCTAAAGGAGGCTAATGTTGAGCTATAAAGGAACTACATCACGGTCACATGACTTCCCGCCACCACTGCTAAGCTAAAGGAGGCTACTGTTGGGCTATAAAGGAACTACAGCACGGTCACATGACTTCCCGTCACCACTGCTAAGCTAAAGGAGGCTACTGTTGGGCTATAAAGGAACTACAGCACGGTCACATGACTTCACGTCACCACCGCTAAGCTAAAGGAGGCTAATGTTGGGCTATAAAGGAACTACAGCACGGTCACATGACTTCACGTCACCACCGCTAAGCTAAAGGTGGCTAATGTTGGGCTATAAAGGAACTACAGCACGGTCACATGACTTCACGTCACCACCGCTAAGCTAAAGGTGGCTAATGTTGGGCTATAAAGGAACTACAGCACGGTCACATGACTTCACGTCACCACCGCTAAGCTAAAGGAGGCTACTGTTGGGCTATAAAGGAACTACAGCACGGTCACATGACTTCACGTCACCACCGCTAAGCTAAAGGAGGCTAATGTTGGGCTATAAAGGAACTACAGCACGGTCACATGACTTCACGTCACCACCGCTAAGCTAAAGGAGGCTACTGTTGGGCTATAAAGGAACTACAGCACGGTCACATGACTTCACGTCTCCACCGCTAAGCTAAAGGAGGCTAATGTTGAGCTATAAAGGAACTACAGCACGGTCACATGACTTCCCGTCACCACTGCTAAGCTAAAGGAGGCTAATGTTGGGCTATAAAGGAACTACAGCACGGTCACATGACTTCACGTCACCACCGCTAAGCTAAAGGAGGCTAATGTTGAGCTATAAAGGAACTACAGCACGGTCACATGACTTCCCGCCACCACTGCTAAGCTAAAGGAGGCTACTGTTGGGCTATAAAGGAACTACAGCACGGTCACATGACTTCCCGTCACCACTGCTAAGCTAAAGGAGGCTACTGTTGGGCTATAAAGGAACTACAGCACGGTCACATGACTTCACGTCACCACCGCTAAGCTAAAGGAGGCTAATGTTGGGCTATAAAGGAACTACAGCACGGTCACATGACTTCACGTCACCACCGCTAAGCTAAAGGTGGCTAATGTTGGGCTATAAAGGAACTACAGCACGGTCACATGACTTCACGTCACCACCGCTAAGCTAAAGGAGGCTAATGTTGGGCTATAAAGGAACTACAGCACGGTCACATGACTTCACGTCACCACCGCTAAGCTAAAGGAGGCTAATGTTGGGCTATAAAGGAACTACAGCACGGTCACATGACTTCACGTCACCACCGCTAAGCTAAAGGTGGCTAATGTTGGGCTATAAAGGAACTACAGCACGGTCACATGACTTCACGTCACCACCGCTAAGCTAAAGGTGGCTAATGTTGGGCTATAAAGGAACTACAGCACGGTCACATGACTTCACGTCACCACCGCTAAGCTAAAGGAAGCTAATGTTGGGCTATAAAGGAACTACAGCACGGTCACATGACTTCACGTCACCACCGCTAAGCTAAAGGAGGCTAATGTTGGGCTATAAAGGAACTACAGCACGGTCACATGACTTCACGTCACCACCGCTAAGCTAAAGGCGGCTAATGTTGGGCTATAAAGGAACTACAGCACGGTCACATGACTTCACGTCACCACCGCTAAGCTAAAGGTGGCTAATGTTGGGCTATAAAGGAACTACAGCACGGTCACATGACTTCACGTCACCACCGCTAAGCTAAAGGTGGCTAATGTTGGGCTATAAAGGAACTACAGCACGGTCACATGACTTCACGTCACCACCGCTAAGCTAAAGGAGGCTAATGTTGGGCTATAAAGGAACTACAGCACGGTCACATGACTTCACGTCACCACCGCTAAGCTAAAGGAGGCTAATGTTGGGCTATAAAGGAACTACAGCACGGTCACATGACTTCACGTCACCACCGCTAAGCTAAAGGTGGCTAATGTTGGGCTATAAAGGAACTACAGCACGGTCACATGACTTCACGTCACCACCGCTAAGCTAAAGGAGGCTAATGTTGGGCTATAAAGGAACTACAGCACGGTCACATGACTTCACGTCACCATCGCTAAGCTAAAGGAGGCTAATGTTGGGCTATAAAGGAACTACAGCACGGTCACATGACTTCACGTCACCATCGCTAAGCTAAAGGAGGCTAATGTTGGGCTATAAAGGAACTACAGCACGGTCACATGACTTCACGTCACCACCGCTATGTGTTTATGACCAATAACCATTTGAAGAATAGAATGATCTCTCAGTTGGCAACCCTGGCTATGCTAAGCTAAAGGTGGCTAATGTTAGTACTCACACTTTCTGGTAGCTCCGCAGCGTGTCCAGGATGTTGAACTGCTGCCAGCGTTTAGAGAAGTTCACCTTTGAACCCTGTGATGTCATCAAGGTGTCAGGGTTCCCCAGGTGGACGAAAGTCAAGTCCTGTAGGATCAAACCCCTGAAGAGACCGACAGGTGAGAGAGAGACAGGTGAGAGACAGACAGGTGAACCTACAGGTAGAGACAGACAGGTGTGAGACAGACATATGAGAGACAGACAGGTGGACCTACAGGTGAGAGATAGACAGGTATAGACAGACAGGTGAGAGACAGACAGGGGGACCTACAGGTGAGAGACAGACAGGTGAGAGACAGACAGGTGAACCTACAGGTAGAGACAGACAGGTGTGAGACAGACAGGTGAGAGACAGACAGGTGGACCTACAGGTAGAGACAGACAGGTGAGAGACAGACAGGTGGACCTACAGGTAGAGACAGACAGGTGAGAGACAGACAGGGGGACCTACAGGTGAGAGACAGACAGGTGAGAGACAGACAGGTGGACCTACAGGTAGAGACAGACAGGTGAGAGACAGACAGGTGGACCTACAGGTAGAGAAAGACAGGTAGAGACGGACAGGTGAGAGACAGACAGGTGGACCTACAGGTAGAGACAGACAGGTGAGAGACAGACAGGTGGACCTACAGGTAGAGACAGACAGGTGAGAGACAGACAGGTGAGAGACAGACAGGTGGACCTACAGGTAGAGACAGACAGGTGAGAGACAGACAGGTGAGACACAGACAGGTAGAGACAGACAGATGAGAGACAGACAGGTGAGAGACAGACAGGTGAGAGACAGACATGTGGACCTACAGAGAGAAACAGACAGGTGAGAGACAGACAGGTGGACCTACAGGCAGAGACAGACAGGTGAGAGACAGACAGGTGGACCTACAGGCAGAGACAGACAGGTAGAGACAGACAGGTAGAGACAGACAGGTGGACCTACAGGCAGAGACAGACAGGTGAGAGACAGACAGGTGGACCTACAGGTAGAGACAGACAGGTGAGAGACAGACAGGTGAGAGACAGACAGGTGAGAGACAGACAGGTGGACCTACAGGTAGAGACAGACAGGTGAGAGACAGACAGGTAGAGACAGACAGGTGAGGGACAGACAGGTGAGGGACAGACAGGTGGACCTACAGGTAGAGACAGACAGGTGAGAGACAGACAGGTGGACCTACATGCAGAGACAGACAGGTAGAGACAGACAGGTGAGAGACAGACAGGTAGAGACAGACAGGTGAGAGACAGACAGGTGAGAGACAGACAGGTGGAGACAGACAGGTAGAGACAGACAGGTGAGAGACAGACAGGTAGAGACAGGCATGTGAGACACAGACAGGTAGAGACAGACAGGTGAGACACAGACGGGTGAGAGACAGACAGGTAGAGACAGACAGGTGAGGGACAGACAGGTAGAGACAGACAGGTGAGACACAGACAGGTGAGACACAGACAGGTGAGAGACAGACAGGTAGAGACAGACATGTGAGAGACAGACAGGTAGAGACAGACAGGTGAGGGACAGACAGGTGAGAGACAGACAGGTGAGACACAGACAGGTAGAGACAGACAGGTAGAGACAGACAGGTGAGAGACAGACAGGTAGAGACAGACAGGTGAGAGACAGACAGGTAGAGACAGACAGGTGAGACACAGACAGGTAGAGACAGACAGGTAGAGACAGACAGGTGAGAGACAGACAGGTAGAGACAGACAGGTGAGGGACAGACAGGTAGAGACAGACAGGTGAGGGACAGACAGGTGAGGGACAGACAGGTAGAGACAGACAGGTGAGACAGACAGGTAGAGACAGACAGGTGAGAGACAGACAGGTAGAGACAGACAGGTGAGACACAGACAGGTAGAGACAGACAGGTAGAGACAGACAGGTGAGAGACAGACAGGTAGAGACAGACAGGTGAGGGACAGACAGGTGAGAGACAGACAGGTAGAGACAGACAGGTGAGACACAGACAGGTAGAGACAGACAGGTAGAGACAGACAGGTGAGAGACAGACAGGTAGAGACAGACAGGTGAGGGACAGACAGGTAGAGACAGACAGGTGAGGGACAGACAGGTGAGGGACAGACAGGTGGACCTACAGGTAAGGGATACAGGGAGGAGCCACTTCAGCCAGAGCTGCTCTGTAGATTCTGAATGATGACGAGCTGTCAATCAAAGAGCTGAACTCCTCCAGAGCCTGAACACAGTGCACTCATATTACATACTGATGTATGTTAATACATGTATTCAAGTATATAGATATACATATAGTGTGAGACCTCGGTGGTGCCCCTCCCCCACTCCAGGCGCCTCAGGGGGGCGGAGTCTAACGCTGACAGGATGGACAGGTAGGAGTTAAAGTTGTTCAGTTTCCTCAGGTGCTGCAAACAATCACATGATCACTTCCTGTTCCATTCATCTGTCAATAAAGTTTATTATTCAAATACAACCCCACACCTTCATGGTCTTCATGAACTTCAGCAGCAGCTTCTCTCTGTCCTGAGCTTTATCTTGAAGCATGATGACAGAACGTACCCTACACACACACACACACACACACACACACACACACACACACACACACACACACACACACACACACACACACACACACACACACACACACACACACACACACACACACACACACACCTGTAAGTCATAATTTAAAGAAAACAACCTCACTGGGAGCCACATATGAACAGCTGTGTGTGTGTGTGTGTGTGTGTGTGTGTGTGTGTGTGTGTGTGTGTGTGTGTGTGTGTGTGTGTGTGTGTGTGTGTGTGTGTGTGTGTGTGTGTGTGTGTGTGTGTGTGTGTGTGTGTGTGTGTGTGTGTGTGTGTGTGTGTGTGTGTGTGTACGTACCAGAAGGACACGTTGTTGAAGTGCTGTGTGAACTCCGTCAGGTATGGACTCTTCTCCTCATTCTGTTCCTTTGACCACAACAACACCTCAGACAGCTAGACAGGTGAGAGACAGACAGGTGAGAGACAGACAGGTGAGAGACAGACAGGTGAGAGACAGACAGGTGAGAGACAGACAGACAGGTGAGAGACAGACATGTGAGAGACAGACAGACAGGTGAGAGACAGACAGGTGAGAGACATACAGGTGAGAGACAGACAGGTGAGAGACAGACAGGTGAGAGACAGGTGAGAGACAGAGAGGTTGAGAGACAGACAGGTGAGAGACAGAGAGGTTGAGAGACAGACAGGTGAGAGACAGGTGAGAGACAGAGAGGTTGAGAGACAGACAGGTGAGAGACAGACAGGTGAGAGACAGACAGGTGAGAGACAGACAGGTGAGAGACAGACAGACAGGTGAGAGACAGACATGTGAGAGACAGACAGACAGGTGAGAGACAGACAGGTGAGAGACATACAGGTGAGAGACAGACAGGTGAGAGACAGACAGGTGAGAGACAGACAGGTGAGAGACAGGTGACAGACAGAGAGGTTGAGAGACAGACAGGTGAGAGACAGAGAGGTTGAGAGACAGACAGGTGAGAGACAGGTGAGAGACAGAGAGGTTGAGAGACAGACAGGTGAGAGACAGGTGAGAGACAGACAGGTGAGAGACAGACAGGTGAGAGACAGACAGGTGAGAGACAGACAGGTGAGAGACAGACAGGTGAGAGACAGACAGACAGGTGAGAGACAGACATGTGAGAGACAGACAGGTGAGAGACAGACAGGTGAGAGACATACAGGTGAGAGACAGACAGACAGGTGAGAGACAGGTGACAGACAGGTGAGAGACAGAGAGGTTGAGAGACAGACAGGTGAGAGACAGGTGAGAGACAGACAGGTGAGCGACAGACAGACAGGTGAGAGACAGACAGGTGAGAGACAGACAGGTGAGAGACAGACAGACAGGTGAGAGACAGACATGTGAGAGACAGACAGACAGGTGAGAGACAGACAGGTGAGAGACATACAGGTGAGAGACAGACAGGTGAGAGACAGACAGGTGAGAGACAGGTGAGAGACAGAGAGGTTGAGAGACAGACAGGTGAGAGACAGAGAGGTTGAGAGACAGACAGGTGAGAGACAGGTGAGAGACAGACAGGTGAGCGACAGACAGACAGGTGAGAGACAGACAGGTGAGAGACAGACATGTGAGAGACAGACATGTGAGAGACAGACAGACAGGTGAGAGACAGACATGTGAGAGACAGACAGACAGGTGAGAGACAGACAGGTGAGAGACATACAGGTGAGAGACAGACAGACAGGTGAGAGACAGACAGGTGAGAGACAGGTGAGAGACAGAGAGGTTGAGGACAGACATGTGAGAGACAGAGAGGTTGAGAGACAGACAGGTGAGGCAGACAGGTGAGAGACAGACAGGTGAGAGACAGACAGACAGGTGAGAGACAGACAGGTGAGAGACAGACAGGTGGAGACAGACGGTGAAAGACAGAGAGGTTGAGAGACAGACAGGTGAGAGACAGACAGGTGAGAGACAGAGAGGTTGAGAGACAGGACAGGTGAGAGACAGGTGACAGGTTGAGAGACAGACAGGTTGAAGAGACAGACAGGTGAGAGCCAGGACAGGTGAGAGACATACAGGTGAGAGACAGACAGACAGTGAGAGACATACAGGTGAGAGACAGACAGACAGGTGAGAGACATACAGGTGAGAGACAGACAGACAGGTGAGAGACAGACAGGTGAGAGACAGACAGGTGAGAGACAGACAGGTGAGAGACAGACAGGTGAGAGACAGACAGACAGGTGAGAGACAGACAGGTGAGAGACATACAGGTGAGAGACAGACATGTGAGAGACAGACAGACAGGTGAGAGACAGACAGGTGAGAGACAGACAGGTGAGAGACAGAGAGGTTGAGAGACAGACAGGTGAGAGACAGACAGGTGAGAGACAGGTGAGAGACAGACAGGTGAGCGACAGACAGACAGGTGAGAGACAGACAGGTGAGAGACAGACAGGTGAGAGACAGACAGGTGAGAGACAGACAGGTGAGAGACAGAGAGGTTGAGAGACAGACAGGTGAGAGACAGACAGGTGAGAGACAGAGAGGTTGAGAGACAGACAGGTGAGAGACAGACAGGTTGAGAGACAGACAGGTTGAGAGACAGACAGGTGAGAGACAGACATGTGAGAGACAGACAGGTGAGAGACAGACAGACAGGTGAGAGACAGGTGAGAGACAGAGAGGTTGAGAGACAGACAGGTGAGAGACAGAGAGGTTGAGAGACAGACAGGTGAGAGACAGACAGGTGAGAGACGGACAGGTGAGAGACAGACAGGTGAGAGACAGACAGACAGGTGAGAGACAGACAGGTGAGAGACAGGTGAGAGACAGAGAGGTTGAGAGACAGACAGGTGAGAGACAGGTGAGAGACAGACAGGTGAGAGACAGACAGACAGGTGAAAGACAGACAGACAGGTGAGAGACAGACAGGTGAGAGACCGGTGAGAGACCGGTGAGAGACAGACAGGTGAGAGACAGAGAGGTTGAGAGACAGACAGGTGAGAGACAGACAGGTGAGAGACAGACAGGTGAGAGACAGAGAGGTTGAGAGACAGACAGGTGAGAGACAGACAGGTGAGAGACAGACAGGTGAGAGACGGACAGGTGAGAGACAGAGAGGTTGAGAGACAGACAGGTGAGAGACAGACAGCTGAGAGACAGAGAGGTTGAGAGACAGACAGGTGAGAGACAGGGGAGAGACAGACAGGTGAGAGACAGACAGGTGAGAGACAGACAGGTGAGAGACAGACAGACAGACAGGTGAGAGACAGACATGTGAGAGACAGACAGACAGGTGAAAGACAGACAGGTGAGAGACATACAGGTGAGAGACAGACAGACAGGTGAGAGACAGACAGGTGAGAGACAGGTGAGAGACAGAGGTGAGAGACAGACAGGTGAGAGACAGAGAGGTTGAGAGACAGACAGGTGAGAGACAGGTGAGAGACAGACAGGTGAGCGACAGACAGACAGGTGAGAGACAGACAGGTGAGAGACAGACATGTGAGAGACAGACAGGTGAGAGACAGACAGACAGGTGAGAGACAGACAGGTGAGAGACAGACAGACAGGTGAGAGACAGACAGGTGAGAGACATACAGGTGAGAGACAGACATGTGAGAGACAGACAGACAGGTGAGAGACAGACAGGTGAGAGACAGACAGGTGAGAGACAGGTGAGAGACAGAGAGGTTGAGAGACAGACAGGTGAGAGACAGAGAGGTTGAGAGACAGACAGGTGAGAGACAGGTGAGAGACAGACAGGTGAGCGACAGACAGACAGGTGAGAGACAGACAGGTGAGAGACAGACAGGTGAGAGACAGACAGGTGAAAGACAGAGAGGTTGAGAGACAGACAGGTGAGAGACAGACAGGTGAGAGACAGAGAGGTGAGAGACAGACAGGTGAGAGACAGACAGGTTGAGAGACAGACAGGTTGAGAGACAGACAGGTGAGAGACAGACATGTGAGAGACAGACAGGTGAGAGACAGACAGACAGGTGAGAGAGAGACAGGTGAGAGACAGAGAGGTTGAGAGTCAGACAGGTGAGAGACAGACAGGTGAGAGACAGAGAGGTTGAGAGACAGACAGGTGAGAGACAGACAGGTGAGAGACAGACAGGTGAGAGACGGACAGGTGAGAGACAGACAGGTGAGAGACAGACAGACAGGTGAGAGACAGACAGGTGAGAGACAGACAGGTGAGAGACAGACATGTGAGAGACAGACAGGTGAGAGACAGACAGGTGAGAGACAGACATGTGAGAGACAGACAGACAGGTGAGAGACAGACAGGTGAGAGACATACATGTGAGAGACAGACAGACAGGTGAGAGACAGACAGGTGAGAGACAGACAGGTGAGAGACAGAGAGGTTGAGAGACAGACAGGTGAGAGACAGACAGGTGAGAGACAGGTGAGAGACAGACAGGTGAGCGACAGACAGACAGGTGAGAGACAGAGAGGTTGAGAGACAGACAGGTGAGAGACAGACAGGTGAGAGACAGACAGACAGGTGAGAGACAGACAGTGAGAGACAGACAGGTGAGAGACAGACAGGTGAGAGACAGACAGACAGGTGAGAGACAGACAGGTGAGAGACAGACAGACAGGTGAGAGACAGACAGGTGAGAGACATACAGGTGAGAGACAGACAGGTGAGAGACAGACAGGTGAGAGACAGGTGAGAGACAGAGAGGTTGAGAGACAGACAGGTGAGAGACAGAGAGGTTGAGAGACAGACAGGTGAGAGACAGGTGAGAGACAGACAGGTGAGCGACAGACAGACAGGTGAGAGACAGACAGGTGAGAGACAGACAGGTGAGAGACAGACATGTGAGAGACAGACAGGTGAGAGACAGACAGACAGGTGAGAGACAGACATGTGAGAGACAGACAGACAGGTGAGAGACAGACAGGTGAGAGACATACAGGTGAGAGACAGACATGTGAGAGACAGACAGACAGGTGAGAGACAGACAGGTGAGAGACAGGTGAGAGACAGAGAGGTTGAGAGACAGACAGGTGAGAGACAGAGAGGTTGAGAGACAGACAGGTGAGAGACAGGTGAGAGACAGACAGGTGAGAGACAGACAGACAGGTGAGAGACAGACAGGTGAGAGACAGACAGGTGAGAGACAGACAGGTGAAAGACAGAGAGGTTGAGAGACAGACAGGTGAGAGACAGAGAGGTTGAGAGACAGAGAGGTGAGAGACAGACAGGTGAGAGACAGGTGAGAGACAGACAGGTGAGAGACAGACAGGTGAGAGACAGAGAGGTTGAGAGACAGACAGGTGAGAGACAGACAGGTGAGAGACAGACAGGTGAGAGACAGACAGACAGGTGAGAGACAGACATGTGAGAGACAGACAGACAGGTGAGAGACAGACAGGTGAGAGACAGGTGAGAGACAGAGAGGTTGAGAGACAGACAGGTTGATAGACAGACAGGTGAGAGACAGGTGAGAGACAGACAGGTGAGAGACAGACAGGTGAGAGACAGACAGGTGAGAGACAGACATGTGAGAGACAGACAGGTGAGAGACAGACAGACAGGTGAGA
>JAPTMU010000271.1:255955-258455 GCA_028583405.1 Pogonophryne albipinna
TCCTGTCTGTCTCTCTGTCTGACTGTCTCTCTGTCTGTCTGTCTCTCTGTCTGTCTGTCTCTCTGTCTGACTGTCTCTCTGTCTGTCTGTCTGTCTCTCTGTCTGTCTCTCTGTCTGTCTGTCTGTCTCTCTCTCTGTCTGTCTGTCTGTCTGTCTGTCTGTGTCTCTATGTGAGTCTCCTGACACACCGGGGACACATATTTATGTATAAAAGACATCAGAATGTGCATTTTGCATGATAGGAGACTATTACCACCACCAGAGTGAACTGTTACTAAAGGGCAGTGGGGACAAAACGGACAGCAAAAATTCAACGAAATCAAAATGTGTAATTTTAAGAGTGGACTCATAACTCAGAAACTCTTTCACAACTTCTTCTTCGGACATTTGGAAATCTGCACTTTCAACTCAAACAACATGCGCGCTCCTGAAAATGTTCTTTCTTGCGCTCTGATTGGCCGAGAAGATTCCACCAAGAGAGGGAGGGTCCTCTGCGCCGGCGCGGCGTGCACGAGCGTGTTTGCAAAGTTTGGGGAGAAGCTGAGAGTTCAGGATTAGCTGGAAATACCGAGGAGAGACAGACAGCTGAGAGACAGACTTCCAGAGGACGCACCGGCACGTCTCGTCTCTCTCCGCGGGCTGAGGTGCTCTGTCTGCGGCATGAAGCTGCGCCTCGCCCCGCTGAATGTCCCGCTGGAGAGGAGGCTGCAGACAGCTGCTGCGCTGCAGTGGGTCTTCAGCTTCCTGGTGCTAGGTGAGAGACATGCTAACTGTCTGTCTGTCTGTCTGTCTCTCTACCTGTCTCTCTGTCACCTGTCTGTCTTCCTCTCTGCCTGTCTCTCCGTAGTGTCTGTCTGTCTCTCCGTAGTGTCTGTCTGTCTGTCTGTCACCTGTCTGTCTCAACTGCCTGCCTGCCTGTCTGTCTGTCTGTCTGTCTGTCTGTCTTTCTGTCACCTGTCTGTCTGTCTGTCTGTCTGTCTGTCTGTCTGTCTTTCTGTCACCTGTCTGTCTGTCTGTCTGTCTGTCTGTCTGTCTGTCTGTCTGTCTGTCTGTCTTTCACCTGTCTGTCTTTCACCTGTCTGTCTGTCTGTCTGTCTGTCTGTCTGTCTCTCTGTCTGTCTGTCTGTCTTTCACCTGTCTGTCTGTCTCTCTGTCTGTCTGTCTGTCTGTCTGTCTGTCTGTCTGTCTGTCTGTCTCTCTGTCACCTGTCTGTCTGCCTGCCTGTGTGTCTGTCTTTCTGTCACCTGTCTGTCTGTCTGTCTGTCTGTCTGTCTGTCTGTCTGTCTGTCTGTCTGTCTGTCTGTCTGTCTGTCTGTCTGTCTGCCTGTCTGTCTTTCACCTGTCTGTCTGTCTCTCTGTCACCTGTCTGTCTGTCTGTCTGTCTGTCTGTCCCTCTGTCTGTCACCTGTCCGTCTCAACTGTCTGTCTGTCTCTCTGTCTGTCTGTCTGTCTGTCTGTCTGTCTGTCTCTCTGTCACCTGTCTGTCTGTCTGTCTGTCTGTCTGTCTGTCTGTCTGTCTGTCTCAACTGTCTGTCTGTCTCTCTGTCTCTCTGTCTGTCTCTCTGTCACCTGTCTGTCTGTCACCTGTCTGTCTATCTGCCTGTCTGTCTGTCACCTGTCTGTCTCAACTGTCTGTCTGTCTCTCTGTCTCTCTGTCACCTGTCTGTCTCAACTGTCTGTCTGTCTCTCTGTCTCTCTGTCACCTGCCTGTCTGTCTGTCTGTCTGTCTGTCTGTCTCTCTGTCACCTGCCTGTCTGTCTGTCTGTCTGTCTGTCTGTCTATCTATCTATCTGTCTGTCTGTCTGTCTGTCTGTCTGTCTGTCTGTCCTTAGTGTCTGTATGTCTGTCTGTCTGTCTGTCTGTCTGTCTGTCTGTCTGTCTGTCTGTCTGTCTGTCTGTCTGTCTGTCTGTCCTTAGTGTCTGTCTGTCTGTCTGTCTGTCTGTCTGTCCTTAGTGTCTGTCTGTCTGTCTGTCTGTCTGTCTGTCTGTCCTTAGTGTCTGTCCTTAGTGTCTGTCTGTCTGTCTGTCTGTCCTTAGTGTCTGTCTGTCTGTCTGTCTGTCTGTCTGTCTGTCTGTCTGTCTGTCTGTCTGTCTGTCTGTCCTTAGTGTCTGTCTGTCTGTCTGTCTGTCCTTAGTGTCTGTCTGTCTGTCTGTCCTTAGTGTCTGTCTGTCTGTCTGTCTGTCTGTTCTTAGTGTCTGCAGTGGGTCTTCAGCTTCCGGTGCTAGGTGGGAGACATGCTGTCTGTCTATCTGCCTGTCTGTCTATCTGACTGTCTGACTGTCTGTCTCTCACCTGTCTGTCTCTCACCTGTCTCACCTGTCTGTCTCTCATCTGTCTCACCTGTCTGTCTCTCAGCTCAGGTGTGTCTGGCAGCCTTCATGCTGCTCCTGCTCTCTGATTGGTGGATGCTGGCCGTGCTGTATGCTGGTTGGCTGTGGCTGGACGGGGACACGCCCACCAGTGGGGGTCGCAGGTCTGATTGGATGAGGAGCTGGAGAG
>JAPTMU010000271.1:265955-292955 GCA_028583405.1 Pogonophryne albipinna
CAAACACACACTCTAAATATAAATATGTGCAATATATATATATTTAAGGCTCAGTGTGTCTGTGTCCATAGAACCGGCTGCAAAGCATCATGGGAGTCGCGCTGCCTCTGTTTCACGCCAGAGGAGTTTTCCAGTACAGCTTTGGCCTGATGCCCTACAGGAAGCCAATCAACACCGTCGGTACGACAGCTAGCTGACATATAGCCCGGAGTGAGCGTTAGCCTAGCGTTAGCCTAGCGTGAGCCTAGCGTTAGCCCAGGGTGAGCCTAGCGTTAGCCTAGTGTTACCCCAGAGTGAGTCTAGCGTTAGCCTAGGGTGTAGACCAGATTGAGCCTAGTGTTAGCCTAGCGTTAGCCAAGGGTGAGCCTAACGTTAGCCTAGAGTGTAGACCACAGTGAGCCTAGTGTTAGCCCAGGGTTAGCATTAGCCCAGATTAAGCCTAGCATTAGCCTAGAGTGTAGCCCAGAGTGAGCCTAGCCTTAGCCTAGTGTTAGCCCAGAGTAAGCTAGCATTAGCCCAGGGTTAGCATTATCCCAGAGTGAGCCTAGTTTGAGCCCAGTGTTAGCCCCAGTTTCAGGCTAGGCGTTGGGCATGACTTTAGCCCAGCATTAGCCCAACATTAGCCCAGGATTAGCCTGACATTAGCCCAGCATTAGTCCAGCATTAGCCCAGCATTAGCCCAGCATTAGCCTGACATTAGCCCAGCATTAGCCTGACATTAGCCCAGCATTAACCCAGCATTAGCCCAGCATTAGCCCAGCATTAGCCTGACATTAGCCCAGCATTAGCCTGACATTAGCCCAGCATTAACCCAGCATTAACCCAGCATTAGCCCAGCATTAGCCCAGCATTAGCCCAACTTTAGCCCAGTATAAACCATTGACCAGCTCAGGAGAGTTTTTGAAGCTATGAGTTTGTTTCTGTTTCCTGTCTGCTCTTCAGTGGGAGAGCCCATCCCATTGGTCCGGAATCCCAGTCCCAGCTCAGAGGACATCGAGGGTCTGCATCAGATTTACCTACAGAGTCTGACCCACCTGTTCGAGCAGAACAAAGAAAAATACGGCCTCGATGAACATCAGCACCTCACCTTCATATGACCTTTAAAAGACCTTCATATGAACTATATATGTCTTTTAATTGACCTTAAATGCCTGAGCTTCAATGCTAACAGTGCTAGCATGGCCCATAGATCACATGATGTTTGTTGTGATTAATGATCACATGAAGATGTTGCAGGTGATTGACAGGTACAGCTTCCTTCCAGTTATCCTTTTATCTTCAGAGCGTCATGTGACCCGTCATGTGACCCGAACACAGTTTATGATGCGGGAACAGATGTAAAATGCCAAAGTACCAGTATGTGCAGCTCTTCGTCTCGGACCCACAATCCTTTGCAGAGCTGTACGAGCAGGTTCAGTGTTGTTGTAACATTTCTAATAAAATACATGAGGTTCCCGCTGTGTGTCTGTCACAATAAGTCTGCCATGAGTTACTCTGATGAAGCTACTTTAAAGAGTCCCTGCTGATGTTCAGGTGTATATCAGTATGTAGTGTCTCTACTTTAAAGAGTCCCTGCTGATGTTCAGGTGTATATCAGTATGTAGTGTCTCTACTTTAAAGAGTCCTCTCCTGCTGATGTTCAGGTGTATATCAGTATGTAGTGTCTCTACTTTAAAGAGTCCTCTCCTGCTGATGTTCAGGTGTATATCAGTATGTAGTGTCTCTACTTTAAAGAGTCCCTGCTGATGTTCAGGTGTATATCAGTATGTAGTGTCTCTACTTTAAAGAGTCCTCTCCTGCTGATGTTCAGGTGTATATCAGTATGTAGTGTCTCTACTTTAAAGAGTCCTCTCCTGCTGATGTTCAGGTGTATATCAGTATGTAGTGTCTCTACTTTAAAGAGTCCTCTCCTGCTGATGTTCAGGTGTATATCAGTATGTAGTGTCTCTACTTCAAAGAGTCCTCTCCTGCTGATGTTCAGGTGTATATCAGTATGTAGTGTCTCTACTTTAAAGAGTCCTCTCTCCTGCTGATGTTCAGGTGTATATCAGTACGTAGTGTCTCTACTTTAAAGAGTCCCTGCTGATGTTCAGGTGTATATCAGTATGTAGTGTCTCTACTTTAAAGAGTCCTCTCCTGCTGATGTTCAGGTGTATATCAGTATGTAGTGTCTCTACTTTAAAGAGTCCTCTCCTGCTGATGTTCAGGTGTATATCAGTACGTAGTGTCTCTACTTTAAAGAGTCCCTGCTGATGTTCAGGTGTATATCAGTATGTAGTGTCTCTACTTTAAAGAGTCCTCTCCTGCTGATGTTCAGGTGTATATCAGTATGTAGTGTCTCTACTTTAAAGAGTCCTCTCCTGCTGATGTTCAGGTGTATATCAGTATGTAGTGTCTCTACTTTAAAGAGTCCTCTCCTGCTGATGTTCAGGTGTATATCAGTATGTAGTGTCTCTACTTTAAAGAGTCCTCTCCTGCTGATGTTCAGGTGTATATCAGTACGTAGTGTCTCTACTTTAAAGAGTCCCTGCTGATGTTCAGGTGTATATCAGTATGTAGTGTCTCTACTTTAAAGAGTCCTCTCCTGCTGATGTTCAGGTGTATATCAGTATGTAGTGTCTCTACTTTAAAGAGTCCTCTCCTGCTGATGTTCAGGTGTATATCAGTATGTAGTGTCTCTACTTTAAAGAGTCCTCTCCTGCTGATGTTCAGGTGTATATCAGTATGTAGTGTCTCTACTTTAAAGAGTCCCTGCTGATGTTCAGGTGTATATCAGTATGTAGTGTCTCTACTTTAAAGAGTCCTCTCCTGCTGATGTTCAGGTGTATATCAGTATGTAGTGTCTCTACTTTAAAGAGTCCTCTCCTGCTGATGTTCAGGTGTATATCAGTATGTAGTGTCTCTACTTTAAAGAGTCCTCTCCTGCTGATGTTCAGGTGTATATCAGTATGTAGTGTCTCTACTTTAAAGAGTCCTCTCCTGCTGATGTTCAGGTGTATATCAGTACGTAGTGTCTCTACTTTAAAGAGTCCCTGCTGATGTTCAGGTGTATATCAGTATGTAGTGTCTCTACTTTAAAGAGTCCTCTCCTGCTGATGTTCAGGTGTATATCAGTATGTAGTGTCTCTACTTTAAAGAGTCCTCTCCTGCTGATGTTCAGGTGTATATCAGTATGTAGTGTCTCTACTTTAAAGAGTCCTCTCCTGCTGATGTTCAGGTGTATGTCAGTATGTAGTGTCTCTACTTTAAAGAGTCCCTGCTGATGTTCAGGTGTATATCAGTACAGATGTAGCGCTTCACTTCAGACGCCTACCCGTGCGGGCCCGTGATCTGCACGGGGTGGGCCCCTGCTGAAAAGGAAAACCCCCCGCAGGACTTGAAACGCCCCCTTGATAAATAAATGTAATTATAATGAAACCAGCTGCAATGGATCATGGATCCACCAGGGGGAGCCGTGAAAAGCTGCCACACTGGAGCTCTTGTGAAATAAACAGCTGATAGATCTACAGGTATCTGATATAGCGGATATTTGTTAAGATCCATATGTCACGGATAGGATCATATTCTGTGCTAAATAAGAGACATGTAATCATTTACAAAACATCACCATGTTTTTATTTAACAAAATAATGTTGTTTAATTCACGTAGGTGTAAGTACAAAACCATCGCTATGTTTTTAGATCAGGAAATGCATCCCGGCTCAAACAAACGATTTTCAATCATCATCCTCACGATCATTTAATGTATCATATGTTCGCGAATTGAAATGAATGCACTAATACATGTAGTTTAATCCACGTGAGTTTACAACAACAAAAATAATCGCTTTGTTTTTATATCACATCCGACCGGAGGAAAATGCAGCACGGCTCTCACTACCGATCATCCTAATCCCACGGGCAAACAATAATATGTACAGTGTTAATAGTTTACTGTATTATTAGTGTCTAATATTATGGGTGCGTTACTGCGTTACATTATGTGATGGAACTGAACTGAATCTCCCTGCGGATGTAGCTTACAGGTGAATACAGCGATGTCCTCTCACAGCACCATGGAAAAGTGAAAGTAACCAGAGAGGACTGATGATTGGTTAACGCGGGGTAACATTTCAGGGTTAGCCAATCAGAGACAGAGTTGGGCGGGTCTTGCCTTATGGGTAAAATACACAGACACACAAACACTTGCTAACACACACACACATACACGGCAACGCTCACCACCAGTACGCAAACAAACACACACACACACACAGTATGGCAGATGCAAGTATCAGCGAGAGCAGCAGCGCATTTACAACTTGGAGATATAACCACTATTTTCAATTTGTGGGGATAAAGGACGCACAAAATATTATGGTCAAATGTAAACTGTGTGCAGGACAGAAAGCATTGTCCACATCGAATAACAGCAATGCCAATCTCCTGAAGCACCTAACTAATGTACATGAGGCTATAAAACTAGTCGCCAAAGACCCACCTTCTCAACCACCGGCAGTGACCCAGATGGAGCAACACCATCTAAACAGCCAAAAAACGATCTTTTTAAATCGCCACATGTCACCCAGAGTCAACTAAACAGATTGATTGCTGAAAATAGTTTGTCTGTCTTCAGTGTCAGGCTGACAGTTTATTATTTATCTAATTGTTACTGCCAAAAGAGTGTAGTTCTTGTTTAATTGTTACACTGCCAAAATAGTGTAGTTGTTGTTAATGGGTACACTGTGGTGATTGACATTATTCACCCACGGATCTATGGGTTGGGGTATTGTTCTGCACGGACATTTTAGTGAACCGGACTTCCTGTTTCCGCCGGTCTTCGCTTCCCGGGAATGAAGTTGTTCACAATGGTTTTCAGATGCTAAATAAAGGTCTAGCTTGTACCTTTGATACCCCGCCTCCGACTCCCATCTCTCGGCACCACAACACTGCCAACAGAGTGTCGTTGTTTTGATTTCATATTGCACTACTTAGAACTTGATTGTTGAGGCTACAATAAAGATGCCTGCTTTATTGTTATTGCACAGATTACAGGTACTGAGACAACGAAATGCAGTTTAGCTTCTAACCAGGTGCAACAAGCAGTGAAGTGAAAAGTAATGTACACAATCTACAGAATAACATATAGAATGAATTGAATGATGAATAAACAGTTCACCAGCCCCAACCCCCCATGTTTCCTATGCTGTTGGGAACTCTTTGTTTAAAACTAATTGGCCATCGGAATGTGTGGAGTCACATTCCACAGCCCCCCCCCCCGCCCCCCCCCTGTGATCCCCCGCACACAAAGAGACACAGGGAGATCGCTCTTCTGAAAATGATATTATTTTTCATATAGGCAACACAAACATACACAACGAAACCATTTAAAAGCTGGAAATATATACATGGGATGTCACTATGATAATGTGAAAGTTTGATTGAGGTAGCATGGGATTTCATTCTGATAAGGCAAAAGTGTTATTATAAATATAATACAAATATATATATATACACATTATGTACAAAAATCTGTTTTTTCTGTCTTTATCTGTGCCACGCTTCAAAGCGGTTTCTGTCAACTACGACACAGAGGGCAACATCACAGGTTCCTCCTCCTCCATGTCAAAAAACAAGCTTAAAGCTTGACTCACATTCAGAGTTCTCTTCATCATAGTTGAATCTTCAAAACTCTAAATCTATCTAACTATATCTAAATTCTCAATGTTTGTCTGTCACTTTACTTCAATCGCAGTCTCCCGCCGTCCCTCTTCGTCTCTCTTCGTCTCCCGCCGGCTGTCTTCATATATCTTCGTCTCTCTCCATTTCCCGCCGTCTCTCTTCGGTTCCCGCCGTCCCTCTTCGTCTCTTTTCGTCTCGTTTCGTATCACTCCGTTTACCTGATTACCTCACCCCCTCCCTGGTAAATACATCCTGTTGAGCAGGATCTACAGTTTCCAGTATTTTCCGTTTCGTAAAATGATCAAATACGGCGAAGATATTCAAATATGTGCTTCCATTATTCATACTTCTGAAATATATCTGTATTAACTTTATATCATCGTATGTCCGTGTTTATTGGGTCTTTTTGCATGAAACAAAGACTGGCATATAATTTCAAGCCAGTACTTTCGACAGAAATACACATATACATCCTGTTGAGCAGGATCTACAGTTTCCAGTATTTTCCGTTTCGTAAAATGATCAAATACGGCGAAGATATTCAAATATGTGCTTCCATTTTTCATACTTTTGAAATGTATTAACTTTATATCATCGTATCTTCGTGTTTACTGGGTCTTTTTGCATGAAACAAAGACTGGGATATCGTTTCAAGCCAGTACTTTCGACAGAAACACACGGCAATGTTGTCCGGACTGTTGTTTTTATGCGGCACCGGCTTGAACAGGTCATCTGATCTGATCACGCCGGCGTGACGGTCGACTCCAAAGGGTTAATATTAAATACATATAAGTATTTTTACAACTTGTATTTAGAAATACTCTGTTGTAATTATTGATGCATAAATGTGTTCATCCATTCAATGTGGCATCTGCTATAATGGGGTTAATGTATGATATTACTTAATAATACAATACATTATAATATATGATATGATAATTACATTTGAGTTTTATTCATTTCTTATTTCATAGTTTCTCATTATTATTATTTTTATCGCTCATCTTATTTTTGATTTTATTAATCTGTGTGAATCTGTGCTGTCTTGTTTTTCACTCTCACCCTGTTGCTGTTTGAACTACTGAATTTCCCCACAGGATTAATAAAGGTCCATCTTATCTTATCTTAATGTATAAGTTGATTTACTTCAATCTACTGTACTGTGTAAAAACACCCCAACAATATTACAAGAAATATACTGCATAAAGCAAACTATATACTTTATTTGATCTAAAATATTGATGTTTTTTCATTATAGTAGCTTGTGAAAACCATACAGTAACAAATAAGTGATTAAATGCTACAGTATTCAGCAAACACAACTGCAGAGCTGCAAACATTGCAAACAGACTAAGTTCTACAACACCCAGTTGTCTTTGTGTATTTTGTGAATGAAGCGCCATCTCATGGTTAAATCCTGTAATTGAACAAATGGGGAAATTGGGCAACGCCCTCTAGCAATTTGGCAACACCCCCAGCCACTGGGATCCGCTGGGCTTTTGACTGGGACACACCCATGTGAGTCTGATCTGGAGTGCTACATCTGTATGTAGTGTCTCTACTTTAAAGAGTCCTCTCCTGCTGATGTTCAGGTGTATATCAGTATGTAGTGTCTCTACTTTAAAGAGTCCTCTCCTGCTGATGTTCAGGTGTATATCAGTATGTAGTGTCTCTACTTTAAAGAGTCCTCTCCTGCTGATGTTCAGGTGTATATCAGTATGTAGTGTCTCTACTTTAAAGAGTCCTCTCCTGCTGATGTTCAGGTGTATATCAGTATGTAGTGTCTCTACTTTAAAGAGTCCTCTCCTGCTGATGTTCAGGTGTATATCAGTATGTAGTGTCTCTACTTTAAAGAG
Source organism: Pogonophryne albipinna (assembly GCA_028583405.1). Taxonomy (NCBI): domain Eukaryota; kingdom Metazoa; phylum Chordata; class Actinopteri; order Perciformes; family Artedidraconidae; genus Pogonophryne; species Pogonophryne albipinna. Next base: position 273,473 of record JAPTMU010000271.1, read on the forward strand.
TCCTCTCCTGCTGATGTTCAGGTGTATATCAGTATGTAGTGTCCTCAACTTTAAAGAGTCCTCTCCTGCTGATGTTCAGGTGTATATCAGTATGTAGTGTCTCTACTTTAAAGAGTCCTCTCCTGCTGATGTTCAGGTGTATATCAGTATGTAGTGTCTCTACTTTAAAGAGTCCTCTCCTGCTGATGTTCAGGTGTATATCAGTATGTAGTGTCTCTACTTTAAAGAGTCCTCTCCTGCTGATGTTCAGGTGTATATCAGTATGTAGTGTCTCTACTTTAAAGAGTCCTCTCCTGCTGATGTTCAGGTGTATATCAGTATGTAGCGTCCCTACTTTAAAGAGTCCTCTCCTGCTGATGTTCAGGTGTATATCAGTATGTAGTGTCTCTACTTTAAAGAGTCCTCTCCTGCTGATGTTCAGGTGTATATCAGTATGTAGTGGCTCTACTTTAAAGAGTCCTCTCCTGCTGATGTTCAGGTGTATATCAGTATGTAGTGTCTCTACTTTAAAGAGTCCTCTCCTGCTGATGTTCAGGTGTATATCAGTATGTAGTGTCTCTACTTTAAGAGTCCTCTCCTGCTGATGTTCAGGTGTATATCAGTATGTAGTGTCTCTACTTTAAAGAGTCCTCTCCTGCTGATGTTCAGGTGTATATCAGTATGTAGTGTCTCTACTTTAAAGAGTCCTCTCCTGCTGATGTTCAGGTGTATATCAGTATGTAGTGTCTCTACTTTAAAGAGTCCTCTCCTGCTGATGTTCAGGTGTATATCAGTATGTAGTGTCTCAACTTTAAAGAGTCCTCTCCTGCTGATGTTCAGGTGTATATCAGTATGTAGTGTCTCTACTTTAAAGAGTCCTCTCCTGCTGATGTTCAGGTGTATATCAGTATGTAGTGTCTCTACTTTAAAGAGTCCTCTCCTGCTGATGTTCAGGTGTATATCAGTATGTAGTGTCTCTACTTTAAAGAGTCCTCTCCTGCTGATGTTCAGGTGTATATCAGTATGTAGCGTCTCTACTTTAAAGAGTCCTCTCCTGCTGATGTTCAGGTGTATATCAGTATGTAGCGTCCCTACTTTAAAGAGTCCTCTCCTGCTGATGTTCAGGTGTATATCAGTATGTAGTGTCTCTACTTTAAAGAGTCCTCTCCTGCTGATGTTCAGGTGTATATCAGTATGTAGTGGCTCTACTTTAAAGAGTCCTCTCCTGCTGATGTTCAGGTGTATATCAGTATGTAGTGTCTCTACTTTAAAGAGTCCTCTCCTACTGATGTTCAGGTGTATATCAGTATGTAGTGTCTCTACTTTAAAGAGTCCTCTCCTGCTGATATTCAGGTGTATATCAGTATGTAGTGTCTCTACTTTAAAGCGTCCTCTCCTGCTGATGTTCAGGTGTATAACAGTATGTAGTGTCTCTACTTTAAAGAGTCCTCTCCTGCTGATGTTCAGGTGTATATCAGTATGTAGTGTCTCTACTTTAAAGAGTCCTCTCCTGCTGATGTTCAGGTGTATATCAGTATGTAGTGTCTCTACTTTAAAGAGTCCTCTCCTGCTGATGTTCAGGTGTATATCAGTATGTAGTCGTCTCTACTTTAAAGAGTCCTCTCCTGCTGATGTTCAGGTGTATATCAGTATGTAGTGTCTCTACTTTAAAGAGTCCTCTCCTGCTGATGTTCAGGTGTATATCAGTATGTAGTGTCTCCTACTTTAAAGAGTCCTCTCCTGCTGATGTTCAGGTGTATATCAGTATGTAGTGTCTCTACTTTTAAAGAGTCCTCTCCTGCTGATGTTCAGGTGTATATCAGTATGTAGTGTCTCTACTTTAAAGAGTCCTCTCCTGCTGATGTTCAGGTGTATATCAGTATGTAGTGTCTCTACTTTAAAGAGTCCTCTCCTGCTGATGTTCAGGTGTATATCAGTATGTAGTGTCTCTACTTTAAAGAGTCCTCTCCTGCTGATGTTCAGGTGTATATCAGTATGTAGTGTCTCTACTTTAAAGAGTCCTCTCCTGCTGATGTTCAGGTGTATATCAGTATGTAGTGTCTCTACTTTAAAGAGTCCTCTCCTGCTGATGTTCAGGTGTATATCAGTATGTAGTGTCTCTACTTTAAAGAGTCCTCTCCTGCTGATGTTCAGGTGTATATCAGTATGTAGTGTCTCTACTTTAAAGAGTCCTCTCCTGCTGATGTTCAGGTGTATATCAGTATGTAGTGTCCTCTACTTTAAAGAGTCCTCTCCTGCTGATGTTCAGGTGTATATCAGTAGTAGTGTCTCTACTTTAAAGAGTCCTCTCCTGCTGATGTTCAGGTGTATATCAGTATGTAGTGTCTCTACTTTAAAGAGTCCTCTCCTGCTGATGTTCAGGTGTATATCAGTATGTAGTGTCTCTACTTTAAAGAGTCCTCTCCTGCTGATGTTCACGGTGTATATCAGTATGTAGTGTCTCTACTTTAAAGAGTCCTCTCCTGCTGATGTTCAGGTGTATATCAGTATGTAGTGTCTCTACTTTAAAGAGTCCTCTCCTGCTGGATGTTCAGGTGTATATCAGTATGTAGTGTCTCTACTTTAAAGAGTCCTCTCCTGCTGATGTTCAGGTGTATATCAGTATGTAGTGTCTCTACTTTAAAGAGTCCTCTCCTGCTGATGTTCAGGTGTATATCAGTATGTAGTGTCTCTACTTTAAAGAGTCCTCTCCTGCTGATGTTCAGGTGTATATCAGTATGTAGTGTCTCTACTTTAAAGAGTCCTCTCCTGCTGATGTTCAGGTGTATATCAGTATGTAGTGTCTCTACTTTAAAGAGTCCTCTCCTGCTGATGTTCAGGTGTATATCAGTATGTAGTGTCTCTACTTTAAAGAGTCCTCTCCTGCTGATGATTTCAGGTGTATAGTAGTGTCCTCTACTTTAAAGAGTCCTCTCCTGCTGATGTTCAGGTGTATATCAGTATGTAGTGTCTCTACTTTAAAGAGTCCTCTCCTGCTGATGTTCAGGTGTATATCAGTATGTAGTGTCTCTACTTAAGAGTCCTCTCTGCTGATGTTCAGGTGTATATCAGTATGTAGTGTCTCTACTTTAAAGAGTCCTCTCCTGCTGATGTTCAGGTGTATATCAGTATGTAGTGTCTCTACTTTAAAAGAGTCCTCTCATGCTGATGTTCAGGTGTATATCAGTATGTAGTGGTCTCTACTTTAAAGAGTCCTCTCCTGCTGATGTTCAGGTGTATATCAGTATGTAGTGTCTCTACTTTAAAGAGTCCTCTCCTGCTGATGTTCAGGTGTATATCAGTATGTAGTGTCTCTACTTTAAGAGTCCTCTCCTGCTGATGTTCAGGTGTATATCAGTATGTAGTGTCTCTACTTTAAAGAGTCCTCTCCTGCTGATGTTCAGGTGTATATCAGTATGTAGTGTCTCTACTTTAAAGAGGTCCTCTCCTGCTGATGTTCAGGTGTATATCAGTATGTAGTGTCTCTACTTTAAAGAGTCCTCTCCTGCTGATGTTCAGGTGTATATCAGTATGTAGTGTCTCTACTTTAAAGAGTCCTCTCCTGCTGATGTTCAGGTGTATATCAGTATGTAGTGTCTCTACTTTAAAGAGTTCCTCTCCTGCTGATGTTGAGGTGTATATCAGTATGTAGTGTCTCTACTTTAAAGAGTCCTCTCCTGCTTGATGTTCAGGTGTATTTCAGTATGTAGTGTCTCTACTTTAAAGAGTCCTCTCCTGCTGATGTTCAGGTGTATATCAGTATGTAGTGTCTCTACTTTAAAGAGTCCTCTCCTGCTGATGTTCAAGTGTATCTCAGTATGTAGTGTCTCTACTTTAAAGAGTCCTCTCCTGCTGATATTTCCAGGTGTATGTAGTGTCTCTACTTTAAAGAGTCCGCTCCTGCTGATGTCAGGTGTATATCAGTATGTAGTGTCTCTACTTTTAAAGAGTCCTCTCCTGCTGATGTTTCAGGTGTATATCAGTATGTAGTGTCTCTACTTTAAAGAGTCCTCTCCTGCTGATGTTCAGGTGTATATCAGTCTGTAGTGTCTCTACTTTAAAGAGTGCTCTCCTGCTGATGTTCAGGGTGTATTATCAGTATGTAGTGTCCTCTACTTTAAAGAGTCCTCTCCTGCTGATGTTCAGGTGTATATCAGTATGTAGTGTCTCTACTTTAAAGAGTCCTCTCCTGCTGATGTTCAGGTGTATATCAGTATGTAGTGTCTCTACTTTAAAGAGTCCTCTCCTGCTGATGTTCAGGTGTATATTCAGTATGTAGTGTCTCTACTTTAAAGAAGTCCTCTCCTGCTGATGTTCAGGTGTATATCAGTATGTAGTGTCTCCTACTTAAAGAGTCCTCTCTGCTGATGTTCAGGTGTATATCAGTATGTAAGTGTCTCTACTTTAAAGAGTCCTCTCCTGCTGATGTTCAGCTGTATATCAGTATGTAGTGTCTCTACTTTAAAGAGTCCTCTCCTGCTGATGTTCAGGTGTATGTAGTGTCTCTCTACTTTAAAGAGTCCTCTCCTGCTGATGTTCAGGTGTATCAGTATGTAGTGTCTCTACTTTAAAGAGTCCTCTCCTGCTGATGTTCAGGTGTATATCAGTATGTAGTGTCTCTACTTTAAAGAGTCCTCTCCTGCTGATGTTCAGGTGTATATCAGTATGTAGTGTCTCTACTTTAAAGAGTCCTCTCCTGCTGATGTTCAGGTGTATATCAGTATGTAGTGTCTCTACTTTAAAGAGTCCTCTCCTGCTGATGTTCAGGTGTATATCAGTATGTAGTGTCTCTACTTGAAAGAGTCCTCTCCTGCTGATGTTCAGGTGTATATCAGTATGTGTCTCTACTTTAAAGAGTCCTCTCCTGCTGATGTTCAGGTGTATATCAGTATGTAGTGTCTCTACTTTAAAGAGTCCTCTCCTGCTGATGTTCAGGTGTATATCAGTATGTAGTGTCTCTACTTTAAAGAGTCCTCTCCTGCTGATGTCAGGTGTATGTAGGTGTCCTCTCTACTTTAAAGAGTTCCTCTCCTGCTGATGGTTCAGGTGTATATCAGTATGTAGTGTCTCTACTTTAAAGAGTCCTCTCCTGCTGATGTTCAAGGTGTATATCAGTATGTAGTGTCTCTACTTTAAAGAGTCCTCTCCTGCTAATGTTCAGGTGTATATCAGTATGTAGTGTCTCTACTTTAAAGAGTCCTCTCCTGCTGATGTTCAGGTGTATATCAGTATGTAGTGTCTCTACTTTAAAGAGTCCTCTCCTGCTGATGTTCAGGTGTATATCAGTATGTAGTGTCCTCTACTTTAAAGAGTCCTCTCCTCTGCTGATGTTCAGGTGTATTTCAGTAATGTAGTGTCTCTACTTTAAAGAGTCCCTCTCCTGCTGATGTTCAGGTGTATATCAGTATGTAGTGTCTCTACTTTAAAGAGTCCTCTCCTGCTGATGTTCAGGTGTATATCAGTATGTAGTGTCTCTACTTTAAAGAGTCCTCTCCTGCTGATGTTCAGGTGTATATCAGTATGTAGTGTCTCTACTTTAAAGAGTCTTCTCCTGCTGATGTTCAGGTGTATATCAGTATGTAGTGTCTCTACTTTAAAGAGTCCTCTCCTGCTGATGTTCAGGTGTATATCAGTATGTAGTGTCTCTACTTTAAAGAGTCCTCTCCTCCTGATGTTCAGTTGTATATCAGTATGTAGTGTCTCTACTTTAAAGAGTCCTCTCCTGCTGATGTTCAGCTGTATATCAGTATGTAGTGTCTCTACTTTAAAGAGTCCTCTCCTGCTGATGTTCAGGTGTATATCAGTATGTAGTGTCTCTACTTTAAAGAGTCCTCTCCTGCTGATGTTCAGGTGTATATCAGTATGTAGTGTCTCTACTTTAAAGAGTCCTCTCCTGCTGATGTTCAGGTGTATATCAGTATGTAGTGTCTCTACTTTAAAGAGTCCTCTCCTGCTGATGTTCAGGTGTATATCAGTATGTAGTGTCTCTACTTTAAAGAGTCTTCTCCTGCTGATGTTTAGGTGTATATCAGTATGTAGTGTCTCTACTTTAAAGAGTCCTCTCCTGCTGATGTTCAGGTGTATATCAGTATGTAGTGTCTCTACTTTAAAGAGTCCTCTCCTCCTGATGTTCAGTTGTATATCAGTATGTAGTGTCTCTACTTTAAAGAGTCCTCTCCTGCTGATGTTCAGCTGTATATCAGTATGTAGTGTCTCTACTTTAAAGAGTCCTCTCCTGCTGATGTTTCAGGTGTATGTAGTGTCTCTCTACTTTAAAGAGTCCTCTCCTGCTGATGTTCAGGTGTATATCAGTATGTAGTGTCTCTACTTTAAAGAGTCCTCTCCTGCTGATGTTCAGCTGTATATCAGTATGTAGTGTCTCTACTTTAAAGAGTCCTCTCCTGCTGATGTTCAGGTGTATGTAGTGTCTCTCTACTTTAAAGAGTCCTCTCCTGCTGATGTTCAGGTGTATATCAGTATGTAGTGTCTCTACTTTAAAGAGTCCTCTCCTGCTGATGTTCAGGTGTATATCAGTATGTAGTGTCTCTACTTTAAAGAGTCCTCTCCTGCTGATGTTCAGGTGTATATCAGTATGTAGTGTCTCTACTTTAAAGAGTCCCTGCTGATGTTCAGGTGTATATCAGTACAGATGTAGCGCTTCACTTCAGACGCCTACCCGTGCGGGTCCGTGATCTGCGCGGGGTGGGCCCCTGCTGAAAAGGAAAACCCCCCCGCAGGACTTGAAACGCCCCCTTGATAAATAAATGTAATTATAATGAAACCAGCTGCAATGGATCATGGATCCACCAGGGGGAGCCGTGAAAAGCTGCCACACTGGAGCTCATGTGAAATAAACAGCTGATAGATCTACAGGTATCTGATATAGCGGATATTTGTTAAGATCCATAAGTCACGGATAGGATCATATTCTGTGCTAAATAAGAGACATGTAATCATTTACAAAACATCACCATGTTTTTATTTAACAAAATAATGTTGTTTAATTCACGTAGGTGTAAGTACAAAACCATCGCTATGTTTTTAGATCAGGAAATGCATCCCGGCTCAAACAAACGATTTTCAATCATCATCCTCACGATCATTTAATGTATCATATGTTCGCGAATTGAAATGAATGCACTAATACATGTAGTTTAATCCACGTGAGTTTACAACAACAAAAATAATCGCTTTGTTTTTATATCACATCCGACCGGAGGAAAATGCAGCACGGCTCTCACTACCGATCATCCTAATCCCACGGGCAAACAATAATATGTACAGTGTTAATAGTTTACTGTATTATTAGTGTCTAATATTATGGGTGAGTTACTGCGTTACATTATGTGATGGAACTGAACCGAATCTCCCTGTGGATGTAGCTTACAGGTGAATACAGCGATGTCCTCTCACAGCACCATGGAAAAGTGAAAGTAACCAGAGAGGAGTGATGATTGGTTAACGCGGGGTAACATTTCAGGGTTAACCAATCAGAGACAGAGTTGGGCGGGTCTTGCCTTATGGGTAAAATACACAGACACACAAACACATACACGGCAACGCTCACCACCAGCACGCAAACACACACACACACACACAGTATGGCAGATGCAAGTATCAGCGAGAGCATACTTGGAGATATAACCACTATTTTCAATTTGTGGGGATAAAGGACGCACAAAATATTATGGTCAAAAGTAAACTGTGTGCAGGACAGAAAGCATTGTCCACATCGAATAACAGCAATGCCAATCTCCTGAAGCACCTAACTAATGTACATGAGGCTATAAAACTAGTCGCCAAAGACCCACCTTCTCAACCACCGGCAGTGACCCAGATGGAGCAACACCATCTAAACAGCCAAAAAACGATCTTTTTAAATCGCCACATGTCACCCAGAGTCAACTAAACAGATTGATTGCTGAAAATAGTTTGTTTGTCTTCAGTGTCAGGCTGACAGTTTATTATTTATCTAATTGGTACTGCCAAAAGAGTGTAGTTCTTGTTTAATTGTTACACTGCCAAAATAGTGTAGTTGTTGTTAATGTGTACACTGTGGTGATTGACATTATTCACCCACGGATCTATGGGTTGGGGTATTGTTCTGCACGGACATTTTAGTGAACCGGACTTCCTGTTTCCGCCGGTCTTCGCTTCCCGGGAATGAAGTTGTTTACAATGGTTTTCAGATGCTAAATAAAGGTCTAGCTTGTACCTTTGATACCCCGCCTCCGACTCCCATCTCTCGGCACCACAACACTGCCAACAGAGTGTCGTTGTTTTGATTTCATATCTACTTAGAACTTGATTGTTGAGGCTACAATAAAGATGCCTGCTTTATTGTTATTGCACAGATTACAGGTACTGAGACAACGAAATGCAGTTTAGCTTCTAACGGTGCAACAAGCAGTGAAGTGAAAAGTAATGTACACAATCTACAGAATAAAATATAGAATGAATTGAATGATGAATAAACAGTTCACCAGCCCCAACCCCCCATGTTTCCTATGCTGTTGGGAACTCTTTGTTTAAAACGAATTGGCCATCGGAATGTGTGGAGTCACATTCCACAGCTCCCCCCCCCCCCTCCTGTGATCCCCCGCACACAGAGAGACAGGGAGATCGCTCTTCTGAAAATGATATTATTTTTCATATAGGCAACACAAACATACACAACGAAACCATTTAAAAGCTGGAAATATATACATGGGATGTCACTATGATAATGTGAAAGTTTGATTGAGGTAGCATGGGATTTCATTCTGATAAGGCAAAAGTGTTATTATAAATATAATACAAATATATATATATACACATTATGTACAAAAATCAGTTTTTTCTGTCTTTATCTGTGCCACGCTTCAAAGCGGTTTCTGTCAACTACGACACAGAGGGCAACATCACAGGTTCCTCCTCCTCCATGTCAAAAAACAAGCTCATAGCTTGACTCACGTTCAGAGTTCTCTTCATCATAGTTGAATCTTCAAAACTCTAAATCTAACTATATCTAAATTCTCAATGTTTGTCTGTCACTTTACTTCAATCGCAGTCTCCCGCCGTCTCTCTTCGTCTCTCTTCGTCTCTCTTCGTCTCTCTTCGTCTCTCTTCGTCTCCCGCCGTCCCTCTTCGTCTCTCTTCGTCTCTCTTCGTCTCCCGCCCGGCTGTCTTCGTATATCTTCGTCTCTCTCCATTTCCCGCCGTCTCTCTTCGGTTCCCGCCGTCCCTCTTCGTCTCTTTTCGTCTCGTTTCGTATCACTCCGTTTACCTGATTACCTCACCCCCTCCCTGGTAAATACATCCTGTGAGCAGGATCTACAGTTTCCAGTATTTTCCGTTTCGTAAATGATCAAATACGGCGAAGATATTCAAATATGTGCTTCCATTATTCATACTTCTGAAATATATCTGTATTAACTTTATATCATCGTATGTCCGTGTTTATTGGGTCTTTTTGCATGAAACAAAGACTGGCATATAATTTCAAGCCAGTACTTTCGACAGAAAATACACATATACATCCTGTTGAGCAGGATCTACAGTTTCCAGTATTTTCCGTTTCGTAAAATGATCAAATACGGCGAAGATATTCAAATATGTGCTTCCATTTTCATACTTTTGAAATGTATTAACTTTATATCATCGTATCTTCGTGTTTACTGGGTCTTTTTGCATGAACAAAGACTGGGATATCGTTTCAAGCCAGTACTTTCGACAGAAACACACGGCAATGTTGTCCGGACTGTTGTTTTTATGCCGGCACCGGCTTGAACAGGTCATCTGATCTGATCACGCCGGCGTGACGGTCGACTCCAAAGGGTTAATATTAAATACATATAAGTATTTTTACAACTTGTATTTTAGAAATACTCTGTTGTAATTATTGATGCATAAATGTGTTCATCCATTCAATGTGGCATCTGCTATAATGGGGTTAATGTATGATATTACTTAATAATACAATACATTATAATATATGATATGATAATTACATTTGAGTTTTATTCATTTCTTATTTCATAGTTTCTCATTATTATTATTTTTATCGCTCATCTTATTTTTGATTTGATTAATCTGTGTGAATCTGTGCTGTCTTGTTTTTCACTCTCACCCTGTTGCTGTTTGAACTACTGAATTTCCCCACAGGATTAATAAAGGTCCATCTTATCTTATCTTAATGTATAAGTTGATTTACTTCAATCTACTGTACTGTGTAAAAACACCCCAACAATATTACAAGAAATATACTGCATAAAGCAAACTATATTACTTTATTTGATCTAAAATATTGATGTTTTTTCATTATAGTAGCTTGTGAAAACCATACAGTAACAAATAAGTGATTAAATGCTACAGTATTCAGCAAACACAACTGCAGAGCTGCAAACATTGCAAACAGACTAAGTTCTACAACACCCAGTTGTCTTTGTGTATTTTGTGAATGAAGCGCCATCTCATGGTTAAATCCTGTAATTGAACAAATGGGAAATTGGGCAACGCCCTCTAGCAATTTGGCAACACCCCCAGCCACTGGGATCCGCTGGGCTTTTGACTGGGACACACCCATGTGAGTCTGATCTGGAGTGCTACATCTGTATGTAGTGTCTCTACTTTAAGAGTCCTCTCCTGCTGATGTTCAGGTGTATATCAGTATGTAGTGTCTCTACTTTAAAGAGTCCTCTCCTGCTGATGTTCAGGTGTATATCAGTATGTAGTGTCTCTACTTAAAGAGTCCTCTCCTGCTGATGTTCAGGTGTATATCAGTATGTAGTGTCTCTACTTTAAAGAGTCCTCTCCTGCTGATGTTCAGGTGTATATCAGTATGTAGTGTCCTCTACTTTAAAGAGTCCTCTCCTGCTGATGTTCAGGGTGTATATCAGTATGTAGTGTCTCTACTTTAAAGAGTCCTCTCCTGCTGATGTTTCAGGTGTATATCAGTATGTAGTGTCTCAACTTTAAAGAGTCCTCTCCTGCTGATGTTCAGGTGTATATCAGTATGTAGTGTCTCTACGATCTTACTTTAAAGAGTCCTATCAGGTTCTCTTCTCTCCTGCTGATGTTCAGGTGTATATCAGTATGTAGTGTCTCTACTTTAAAGAGTCCTCTCCTGCTGATGTTCAGGTGTATATCAGTATGTAGTGTCTCTACTTTAAAGAGTCCTCTCCTGCTGATGTTCAGGTGTATATCAGTATGTAGTGTCTCTACTTTAAAGAGTCCTCTCCTGCTGATGTTCAGGTGTATATCAGTATGTAGCGTCCCTACTTTAAAGAGTCCTCTCCTGCTGATGTTCAGGTGTATATCAGTATGTAGTGTCTCTACTTTAAAGAGTCCTCTCCTGCTGATGTTCAGGTGTATATCAGTATGTAGTGGCTCTACTTTAAAGAGTCCTCTCCTGCTGATGTTCAGGTGTATATCAGTATGTAGTGTCTCTACTTTAAAGAGTCCTCTCCTGCTGATGTTCAGGTGTATATCAGTATGTAGTGTCTCTACTTTAAAGAGTCCTCTCCTGCTGATGTTCAGGTGTATATCAGTATGTAGTGTCTCTACTTTAAAGAGTCCTCTCCTGCTGATGTTCAGGTGTATATCAGTATGTAGTGTCTCTACTTTAAAGAGTCCTCTCCTGCTGATGTTCAGGTGTATATCAGTATGTAGTGTCTCTACTTTAAAGAGTCCTCTCCTGCTGATGTTCAGGTGTATATCAGTATGTAGTGTCTCAACTTTAAAGAGTCCTCTCCTGCTGATGTTCAGGTGTATATCAGTATGTAGTGTCTCTACTTTAAAGAGTCCTCTCCTGCTGATGTTCAGGTGTATATCAGTATGTAGTGTCTCTACTTTAAAGAGTCCTCTCCTGCTGATGTTCAGGTGTATATCAGTATGTAGTGTCTCTACTTTAAAGAGTCCTCTCCTGCTGATGTTCAGGTGTATATCAGTATGTAGCGTCTCTACTTTAAAGAGTCCTCTCCTGCTGATGTTCAGGTGTATATCAGTATGTAGCGTCCCTACTTTAAAGAGTCCTCTCCTGCTGATGTTCAGGTGTATATCAGTATGTAGTGTCTCTACTTTAAAGAGTCCTCTCCTGCTGATGTTCAGGTGTATATCAGTATGTAGTGGCTCTACTTTAAAGAGTCCTCTCCTGCTGATGTTCAGGTGTATATCAGTATGTAGTGTCTCTACTTTAAAGAGTCCTCTCCTACTGATGTTCAGGTGTATATCAGTATGTAGTGTCTCTACTTTAAAGAGTCCTCTCCTGCTGATATTCAGGTGTATATCAGTATGTAGTGTCTCTACTTTAAAGAGTCCTCTCCTGCTGATGTTCAGGTGTATATCAGTATGTAGTGTCTCTACTTTAAAGCGTCCTCTCCTGCTGCTGTTCAGGGTGTATATCAGTATGTAGTGTCTCTACTTTAAAGAGTCCTCTCCTGCTGATGTTCAGGTGTATATCAGTATGTAGTGTCTCTACTTTAAAGAGTCCTCTCCTGCTGATGTTCAGGTGTATACAGTATGTAGTGTCTCTACTTTAAAGAGTCCTCTCCTGCTGATGTTCAGGTGTATATCAGTATGTAGTGTCTCTACTTTAAAGAGTCCTCTCCTGCTGATGTTCAGGTGTATATCAGTATGTAGCGTCTCTACTTTAAAGAGTCCTCTCCTGCTGATGTTCAGGTGTATATCAGTATGTAGTGTCTCTACTTTAAAGAGTCCTCTCCTGCTGATGTTCAGGTGTATATCAGTATGTAGTGTCTCTACTTTAAAGAGTCCTCTCCTGCTGATGTTCAGGTGTATATCAGTATGTAGTGTCTCTACTTTAAAGAGTCCTCTCCTGATGATGTTCAGGTGTATATCAGTATGTAGTATCTCTACTTTAAAGAGTCCTCTCCTGCTGATGTTCAGGTGTATATCAGTATGTAGTGTCTCTACTTTAAAGAGTCCTCTCCTGCTGATGTTCAGGTGTATTCAGTGGAGTGTCTCTACTTTAAAGAGTCCTCTCCTGCTGATTTCAGGTGTATATCAGTATGTAGTGTCTCTACTTTAAAGAGTCCTCTCCTGCTGATGTTCAGGTGTATATCAGTATGTAGTGTCTCTACTTTAAAGAGTCCTCTCCTGCTGATGTTCAGGTGTATATCAGTATGTAGTGTCTCTACTTTAAAGAGTCCTCTCCTGCTGATGTTCAGGTGTATATCAGTATGTAGTGTCTCTACTTTAAAGAGTCCTCTCCTGCTGATATTCAGGTGTATATCAGTATGTAGTGTCTCTACTTTAAAGAGTCCTCTCCTGCTGATGTTCAGGTGTATATCAGTATGTAGTGTCTCTACTATAAAGAGTCCTCTCCTGCTGATATTCAGGTGTATGTAGTGTCTCTACTTTAAAGAGTCCTCTCCTGCTGATGTTCAGGTGTTATCAGTATTAGTGTCTCTACTTTAAAGAGTCCTCTCCTGCTGATGTTCAGGTGTATATCAGTATGTAGTGTCTCTACTTTAAAGAGTCCTCTCCTGCTGATGTTCACGTGTTTATCAGTATTTAGTGTCTCTACTTTAAAGAGTCCTCTCCTGCTGATGTTCAGGTGTTTATCAGTATGTAGTGTCTCTACTTTAAAGAGTCCTCTCCTGCTGTGTTCAGGTGTATATCAGTATGTAGTGTCTCTACTTTAAAGAGTCCTCTCCTGCTGATGTTCAGGTGTATATCAGTATATAGTGTCTCTACTTTAAAGAGTCCTCTCCTGCTGATGTTCAGGTGTATATCAGTATGTAGTGTCTCTACTTTAAAGAGTCCTCTCCTGCTGATGTTCAGTGTATATCAGTATGTAGTGTCTCTACTTTAAAGAGTCCTCTCCTGCTGATGTTCAGGTGTATATCAGTGTAGTGGCTCTACTTTAAAGAGTCCTCTCCTGCTGATGTTCAGTGTATATCAGTATGTAGTGTCTCTACTTTAAAGAGTCCTCTCCTGCTGATGTTCAGGTGTATGTAGTGTCTCTCTACTTAAAGAGTCCTCTCCTGCTGATGTTCAGGTGTATATCAGTATGTAGTGTCTCTACTTTAAAGAGTCCTCTCCTGCTGATGTTCAGGTGTTATATCAGTATGTAGTGTCTCTACTTTAAAGAGTCCTCTCCTGCTGATGTTCAGGTGTATATCAGTATGTAGTGTCTCTACTTTAAAGAGTCCTCTCCTGCTGATGTTCAGGTGTATATCAGTATGTAGTGTCTCTACTTTAAAGAGTCCTCTCCTGCTGATGTTCAGGTGTATATCAGTATGTAGTGTCTCTACTTTAAAGAGTCCTCTCCTGCTGATGTTCAGGTGTATATCCAGTATGTAGTGTCTCTACTTTAAAGAGTCCTCTCCTGCTGATGTTCAGGTGTATATCAGTATGTAGTGTCTCTACTTTAAAGAGTCCTCTCCTGCTGATGTTCAGGTGTATATCAGTATGTTGTGTCTCTACTTTAAAGAGTCCTCTCCTGCTGATGTTCAGGTGTATATCAGTATGTAGTGTCTCTACTTTAAAGAGTCCTCTCCTGCTGATGTTCAGGTGTATATCAGTATGTAGTGTCTCTACTTTAAAGAGTCCTCTCCTGCTGATGTTCAGGTGTATATCAGTATGTAGTGTCTCTACTTTAAAGAGTCCTCTCCTGCTGATGTTGAGGTGTATATCAGTATGTAGTGTCTCTACTTTAAAGAGTCCTCTCCTGCTGATGTTCAGGTGTATTCAGTATGTAGTGTCTCTACTTTAAAGAGTCCTCTCCTGCTGATGTTCAGTGTATATCAGTATGTAGTGTCTCTACTTTAAAGAGTCCTCTCCTGCTGATGTTCAAGTGTATATCAGTATGTAGTGTCTCTACTTTAAAGAGTCCTCTCCTGCTGATATTCAGGTGTATGTAGTGTCTCTACTTTAAAGAGTCCTCTCCTGCTGATGTTCAGGTGTATATCAGTATGTAGTGTCTCTACTTTAAAGAGTCCTCTCCTGCTGAAGTTCACGTGTTTATCAGTATTAGTGTCTCTACTTTAAAGAGTCCTCTCCTGCTGATGTTCAGGTTATATCAGTATGTAGTGTCTCTACTTTAAAGAGTCCTCTCCTGCTGATGTTCAGGTGTATATCAGTATGTAGTGTCTCTACTTTAAAGAGTCCTCTCCTGCTGATGTTCAGGTGTTTATCAGTATGTAGTGTCTCTACTTTAAAGAGTCCTCTCCTGCTGATGTTCAGGTGTATATCAGTATGTAGTGTCTCTACTTTAAAGAGTCCTCTCCTGCTGATGTTCAGGTGTATATCAGTATGTAGTGTCTCTACTTTAAAGATCCTCTCCTGCTGATGTTCAGGTGTATATCAGTATGTAGTGTCTCTACTTTAAAGAGTCCTCTCCTGCTGATGTTCAGGTGTATATCAGTATGTATGTCTCTACTTTAAAGAGTCCTCTCCTGCTGATGTTCAGTGTATATCAGTATGTAGTGTCTCTACTTTAAAGAGTCCTCTCCTGCTGATGTTCAGGTGTATGTAGTGTCTCTCTACTTTAAAGAGTCCTCTCCTGCTGATGTTCAGGTGTATATCAGTATGTAGTGTCTCTACTTTAAAGAGTCCTCTCCTGCTGATGTTCAGGTGTATATCAGTATGTAGTGTCTCTACTTTAAAGAGTCCTCTCCTGCTGATGTTCAGGTGTATATCAGTATGTAGTGTCTCTACTTTAAAGAGTCCTCTCCTGCTGATGTTCAGGTGTATATCAGTATGTAGTGTCTCTCCTTAAAGAGTCCTCTCCTGCTGATGTTCAGGTGTATATCAGTATGTAGTGTCTCTACTTTAAAGAGTCTCTCCTGCTGATGTTCAGGTGTATATCAGTATGTAGTGTCTCTACTTTAAAGAGTCCTCTCCTGCTGATGTTCAGGTGTATATCAGTATGTAGTGTCTCTACTTTAAAGAGTCCTCTCCTGCTGATGTTCAGGTGTATATCAGTATGTAGTGTCTCTACTTTAAAGAGTCCTCTCCTGCTGATGTTCAGGTGTATGTAGTGTCTCTACTTTAAAGAGTCCTCTCCTGCTGATGTTCAGGTGTATATCAGTATGTAGTGTCTCTACTTTAAAGAGTCCTCTCCTGCTGATGTTCAGGTGTATATCAGTATGTAGTGTCTCTACTTTAAAGAGTCCTCTCCTGCTGATGTTCAGGTGTATATCAGTATGTAGTGTCTCTACTTTAAAGAGTCCTCTCCTGCTGATGTTCAGGTGTATTCAGTATGTAGTGTCTCTACTTTAAAGAGTCCTCTCCTGCTGATGTTCAGGTGTATATCAGTATGTAGTGTCTCTACTTTAAAGAGTCCTCTCCTGCTGATGTTCAGGTGTATATCAGTATGTAGTGTCTCTACTTTAAAGAGTCCTCTCCTGCTGATGTTCAGGTGTATATCAGTATGTAGTGTCTCTACTTTAAAGAGTCTCCTGCTGATGTTCAGGTGTATATCAGTATGTAGTGTCTCTACTTTAAAGAGTCTCTCCTGCTGATGTTCAGGTGTATATCAGTATGTAGTGTCTCTACTTTAAAGAGTCCTCTCCTGCTGATGTTCAGTGTATATCAGTATGTAGTGTCTCTACTTTAAAGAGTCCTCTCCTGCTGATGTTCAGTGTATATCAGTATGTAGTGTCTCTACTTTAAAGAGTCCTCTCCTGCTGATGTTCAGGTGTATATCAGTATGTAGTGTCTCTACTTTAAAGAGTCCTCTCCTGCTGATGTTCAGGTGTATATCAGTATGTAGTGTCTCTACTTTAAAGAGTCCTCTCCTGCTGATGTTCAGGTGTATATCAGTATGTAGTGTCTCTACTTTAAAGAGTCCTCTCCTGCTGATGTTCAGGTGTATATCAGTATGTAGTGTCTCTACTTTAAAGAGTCTCTCCTGCTGATGTTTAGGTGTATATCAGTATGTAGTGTCTCTACTTTAAAGAGTCCTCTCCTGCTGATGTTCAGGTGTATATCAGTATGTAGTGTCTCTACTTTAAAGAGTCCTCTCCTCCTGATGTTCAGTTGTATATCAGTATGTAGTGTCTCTACTTTAAAGAGTCCTCTCCTGCTGATGTTCAGTGTATATCAGTATGTAGTGTCTCTACTTTAAAGAGTCCTCTCCTGCTGATGTTCAGGTGTATGTAGTCTCTCTACTTTAAAGAGTCCTCTCCTGCTGATGTTCAGGTGTATATCAGTATGTAGTGTCTCTACTTTAAAGAGTCCTCTCCTGCTGATGTTCAGCTGTATATCAGTATGTAGTGTCTCTACTTTAAAGAGTCCTCTCCTGCTGATGTTCAGGTGTATGTAGTGTCTCTCTACTTTAAAGAGTCCTCTCCTGCTGATGTTCAGGTGTATATCAGTATGTAGTGTCTCTACTTTAAAGAGTCCTCTCCTGCTGATGTTCAGGTGTATATCAGTATGTAGTGTCTCTACTTTAAAGAGTCCTCTCCTGCTGATGTTCAGGTGTATATCAGTATGTAGTGTCTCTACTTTAAAGAGTCCCTGCTGATGTTCAGGTGTATATCAGTACAGATGTAGCGCTTCACTTCAGACGCCTACCCGTGCGGGTCCGTGATCGGCACGGGGTGGGCCCCTGCTGAAAAGGAAAACCCCCCCGCAGGACTTGAAACGCCCCCTTGATAAATAAATGTAATTTTAATGAAACCAGCTGCAATGGATCATGGATCCACCAGGGGGAGCCGTGAAAAGCTGCCACACTGGAACTCATGTGAAATAAACAGCTGATAGATCTACAGGTATCTGATCGGATATTTGTTAAGATCCATATGTCACGGATAGGATCATATTCTGTGCTAAATAAGAGACATGTAATCATTTACAAAACATCACCATGTTTTTATTTAACAAAATAATGTTGTTTAATTCACGTAGGTGTAAGTACAAAACCATCGCTATGTTTTTCATCAGGAAATGCAGCCCGGCTCAAACAAACGATTTTCAATCATCATCCTCACGATCATTTAATGTATCATATGTTCGCGAATTGAAATGAATGCACTAATACATGTAGTTTAATCCACGTGAGTTTACAACAACAAAAATAATCGCTTTGTTTTTATATCACATCCGACCGGAGGAAAATGCAGCAGCTCTCACTACCGATCATCCTAATCCCACGGGCAAACAATAATATGTACAGTGTTAATAGTTTACTGTATTATTAGTGTCTAATATTATGGGTGCGTTACTGCGTTACATTATGTGATGGAACTGAACCGAATCTCCCTGCGGATGTAGTTTACAGGCGAATACAGCGATGTCCTCTCACAGCACCATGGAAAAGTGAAAGTAACCAGAGAGGAGTGATGATTGGTTAACGCGGGGTAACATTTCAGGGTAAGCCAATCAGAGACAGAGTTGGGCGGGTCTTGCCTTATGGGTAAAATACACAGACACACACACACACATACACGGCAACGCTCACCACCAGCACGCAAACACACACACACACACACATATGGCAGATGCAAGTATCAGCGAGCAGCAGCGCATTTACAACTTGGAGATATAACCACTATTTTCAATTTGTGGGGATAAAGGACGCACAAAATATTATGGTCAAAAGTAAACTGTGTGCAGGACAAAAGCATTGTCCACATCGAATAACAGTAATGCCAATCTCCTGAAGCACCTAACTAATGTACATGAGGCTATAAAACTAGTCGCCAAAGACCCCACCTTCTCAACCACCGGCAGTGACCCAGATGGAGCAACACCATCTAAACAGCCAAAAAACGATCTTTTTAAATCGCCACATGTCACCCAGAGTCAACTAAACAGATTGATTGCTGAAAATAGTTTGTCTGTCTTCAGTGTCAGGCTGACAGTTTATTATTTATCTAATTGTTACTGCCAAAAGAGTGTAGTTCTTGTTTAATTGTTACACTGCCAAAATAGTGTAGTTGTTGTTAATGTGTACACTGTGGTGATTGACATTATTCACCCACGGATCTATGGGTTGGGGTATTGTTCTGCACGGACATTTTAGTGAACCGGACTTCCTGTTTCCGCCGGTCTTCGCTTCCCGGGAATGAAGTTGTTACAATGGTTTTCAGATGCTAAATAAAAGTCTAGCTTGTACCTTTGATACCCCGCCTCCGACTCCCATCTCTCGGCACCACAACACTGCCAAAAGAGTGTAGTTGTTTTTATTTCATATTGCACTACTTAGAACTTGATTGTTGAGGCTACAATAAAGATGCCTGCTTTATTGTTATTGCACAGATTACAGGTACTGAGACAACGAAATGCAGTTTAGCTTCTAACGGTGCAACAAGCAGTAAAGTGAAAAGTAATGTACACAATCTACAGAATAAAATATAGAATGAATTGAATGATGAATAAACAGTTCACCAGCCCCAACCCCCCATGTTTCCTATGCTGTTGGGAACTCTTTGTTTAAAACGAATTGGCCATCGGAATGTGTGGAGTCACATTCCACAGCTCCCCCCCCCCCTCCTGTGATCCCCCGCACACAGAGAGACAGGGAGATCGCTCTTCTGAAAATGATATTATTTTTCAT
>JAPTMU010000272.1:0-40000 GCA_028583405.1 Pogonophryne albipinna
GCCTCCAGGAACGTGGAGGCCGACAGCTTATTCATTCAATAAAAAGCGTTCTTTAAAGGTTTGTTTGAGTCAAAGGCATCAGATTAATTACTCTCTGTGTTCTCATCTAAGTTTTTAGATTCGGCAACAGTCGTGACCTCTGTGGGTTTTGTGGTGTCATCATTACTATCCGACACCGTTTCATCTCCCAACTCCTGGTTTGTTACGTCATGACCCTCTTCTCTTACTTCCATTTCAGCTTCCGTTTCATTGTCAGTGGCATCAGCGCCTTTCTTTTCTTTTGCTTGCTTGTCGTGACCATCTCCTATGACATCATTGCTTTCGTCTGTGATCTCACTGTGAGCAGTTTCATCTTTTTCCTCGGGTGTCACATTTTGACACCCGTGCTCCGGCGTCACCGTGACATTCTGATTGTGGTCCTCTTGCGTGGGACCCTTCTTTTTGTCTGTGTACCTGTGTAGGCCCCTCTGTATGTGTGTGGTGAAATCATAGCGATCAACACACACGTGAAGGCAAAAGCTGCATTGGTATGGTCCCTGGTCGCCGTGGCAACTCATGTGCAGTGCATACATGACCTCGTCGAGGAAGTAGATCCCACAGTGGATGCAGCGATTGGTCAGGTCGTCCTGCGTGGACGCTTCCACCATTACGCGATTCGATGGGGCACTTGACTGACTTTTCGTCAAATGATCCTTTTCTATCTCCTCCCTCTGGTTCTCTCCTTCATCCATCCTCTCCTCCTCCTCCTCTTTCTCTGCTTTCCAGTTCTCTCTAGACCTCTCAGCCAGCGGCGACTCTTGCCTTCTCCTCTCCGCACCGTTTGTTGACACGTGTGAATTCGCAGCACTGGTATCTCTTTGTCTTATTGCCAGATCCAAGGGGGCGTCATTTTCTAACGATGGCGAGGAGGTTTGGGAATGAAGAGGAGGAGGAGGATAGTGAGGAGGAGCTGGAGGAGGGGGAAGAGGAGAGTAGGGGGAGGCACAGTAAGGCACCGTGTAGCTTTGCTGATGATGCTGTACTGGAGCCACCATGGCACCAAGGTAAAGAGAGTTGTTCCCAATGCTACCAGGACTGCTCAGATTACTGAAGGTACCGGGGACCCCAGAGGCGGCGGCCATCTTGTACTTGGTCCAGAACCTGAGCCAATCCGATTCAGGCGTCAGATCAGGGGAGAGGGTTAATGGTAGGGGTAAGGAGAAAAGAGGGTACTGGTATTTTTCAATGGGTGAACCAGGGGGTGAATAACTAGACGGTTTGGATGGACGCATGTACTTTTCAATTGGACTCCCTCTTTCTGATCCACCTCCTCCTTTACCTCCCTCTACTTTGGATATTATCCCGCCCTCTGTGAGGCCTCCATTACCCTCAGCTACCAACGAGGAGGGGGTGTGTGACGGAAGGAGAAGAGGAGGCATGCGCCGGTGGATCTCCAATGTTTGATTGGCTAGGAAGGCTTGAGTGGATCGGGGGGAGCGTGAGCGAGGGGAAGGCTGCTGGTTTTTGATTGAAGCAAAACATTTGTCTGACTCGTCCCCATTGACACGCTCTTCGCTGGTGATGCGCTGTTGTTTCGGGGCGGGGGTCTCAGATGACAGGGAATCAGGGTTGATGCGTTTCCTTGTACGGCGGCGGATTATTTGTTCACCGTTGTTCTGCTTTATGATGTTCAGAGGTCTTGGTGTCTAGGAGATAAAGGAAACAAAAAAGGAAAACATGAAAAAAGGACAAGTGTTAAAAAACGATCAGCTATTGAAAATGTATAGTCTTGTTTGAATGTTTTCCAACAAATTATCTACGGCTACTTATCTGGCATGACTAATAACATCAAACATATAAAGCCTAGCATCATTTGACTGTGATTACATTACATTGTGTTTATTAAAAAAAAAAAAAGCTGCAACAGTAGAGCTTATGACTGGTAAACCACTTATTTAAAAATAAGGTAATTTGGTTAAATACACAAAGACATCAATGCTAAGAAAGTTGCATTATGGCTGATCGAAGATGACCTGCAGTTACTGTTTGTAATAATCAATGCAAAGTAGGCCAACTCAACACAAATCTCCAATTTACCAATAGTATATCAACATTTGAAAACTCTTAATTCCTTTACACTTGACCTATGTATAATTAACTGTGACATGCTAAAGAAAAGACATGTACATCAAGCCTGAGGACTGCGCTTTTTGCCCTTACCACAAGGGGGAGCACTTACATCTGATGTCAATTGTTTGCCCTTAAAACTCAACTTTTCCAGACAGATCCCTAACTTACTCTTGACAGAGGTCTGAATTCCAAAGAATGGAATCTGGTGTGGTGCTTCTACAACACAATATCTGAATCATGTGTTGCTTCTAAAGATAAATGTAGTACTTCTAAAGATAAATGAGTGGCGATGAAACGTATTTGATGTTTCATTCCTTACACATGCCAAAACAAATTAAAAAAATTCCAGACAAATTAGCGAAATATTTTCTTTCATTGGAGTAAAAATAAATGGGCCAGTTTAAAGTGTCTTTAAAGTGTCTACACTTCAACTCAAAAGTAATGACTTGCTATCAATTCACTATTGGAGAACTGACTGCACTCATGCCTTCTCTCTTATACACATAACACATAGTAAACTTATCACAGCATTAATGCAAAACAAAGTCAAATTCAACTGGCACAAAGATAGGAGTTTTTTTTAAGCATAAATAAACCTTTAAGTTGAGTTTATTGAAATGTTGACTGAAATGCAGGTTGAATTTATTCCACTTTCCACTTTTAAGGAATAGCAAAGAGCCTTGTTATTATATGTGCCGATATTTAACTCTTGAATGTGTGTCTAACTGATGTAAGACTTAGTACATTACATTGTGGGAAATAAAAACTAGGTGCATATAGAAGCATCAAGCAAGAAGGAACATAGATGAATGACGGTGTTCAAGTGGAAGAAAAGCAAGGACGTGGGTTGGAGCTTCTATTTAAAGAAAAAAGCATGAACACCTTGCTATGTCTGCAATAGGTATGATTTATCCCAGCGTGAAGGAAAAGCAAGTACGTGGGTTAGGACTTTAATATGTATCTATGTCTACGACTGTGCATTTCTCAAGGTATGTGTATGAAAGTGTGTGTCAGTGAGTGTGAAGTCATCATTAGTCTTTGTAGAGCTGCTACTGGAACTATTTAAGGAGACATGAGTCACTTAAAGCTTAATCCAGAGATGTCCTGCTGCACTTGTAACAAATGATGTCAACACATTCATCAACAGGATTAACTCATGCTCAAAACAGTCCTTACTTACAACACTGTTTCAATGTATACACTTTATATAGGGGCCTCCTCTCAGAAGCCATGCTTGCAATCGTCTTTGTTGTTTTTCAAAGAGCTGTCCTATTCATAATTCTGGACAGCTTTTAAATATCTGAAAAACTATTTGTTTCTCTCGAAAACTGACACAATTAGAGTATGTCAGTCAAATAATTGACATTTTCCTTTATGGTCCTAAAGTTGTGTGTTTCTAGCTATAGAGAAAAGACAGGAGAGGAAGGGGAGAGAGGAATGAAAGGGGTGAGATTTATGAGAAGGGGGAAAAACTGATATATGGTTTACAGGAAGGATGAGGTAGAGGCAGGGGACATGAAGGAAAGAGGAAAGGAAGGAGGGAGGGAGTAAACACAGAAGGAGGATGGCTATAAAAAGAAAAGGCAAGAAGCAAAAAA
The DNA here is from genome assembly GCA_028583405.1 of Pogonophryne albipinna. NCBI lineage: Eukaryota > Metazoa > Chordata > Actinopteri > Perciformes > Artedidraconidae > Pogonophryne > Pogonophryne albipinna. The sequence goes on from JAPTMU010000272.1 coordinate 3,708, forward strand.
TAGCACCCCTTATGATGGAAACGATGTGTCTTTATTCCATACTACATACTGAAACTAATCAGGATCTATTTACACTATATATGTAAAAGTGAAATGGATCATTGATTCCTGAGATCCAACCAATTAAACTCATTTTTTGTGAGTGCATTCATTAAATGTCTTCAGTATATTTTACATATAGAGCAGCCTAATCAATGGGTATGTACATAGTTCAGTCTCTCCTTAAAAAGCTCTTCTGCGTTTTCTCCTAATCCCTCTCCATCTCTCACTCTTTACACATTCCCTCCTCTTTCATTATCCCTGTCCTCACACTTTACCTTCTCCTCTCTCTTTGTCTTCTTCCTTTTTCCTACCCCTTGTTTGTCTTCCTTCTTTCCTCTCCTCTCTCTCCTCTCCCTCCCTAAATGTCTACCTTTTTCTCCCTTCTTATGCATAACTCTTGTTTCCCCTCTCTCACTCTGAAGTGTTTTACTAGCTGCTATCCTCTCTCATAATGTGTGTAGAGCATATAAAACTTTTATTATAGGGTATAAAATACAGCTGTCGTGAAGATTGTCAAGAGTAGATAGAGCCGGGACGTGATTGGAGCAGCATATGAGATGAACAGGTTGACCAGGGGACATCGGCAGGGGCAGGAAGGAGTAAACTGCGATCGCTTGTCATCCTCTGAAGGGTCTTTAAAGCTCAATTCAATAATTTCAGTATAGTGCTTGGGGTTGTAACACGGTCAATCCACTGATGCGTTCACTAACACTGATTTATTACACTGAAACCTTTCTGTTCACTTTGAAATGTTACAAGCTGAGCCTAAAAGGCCAATATGTGAGCATGAATCTGGCATATATATTATATGTTGAAGCTCTGAAGGCTTGTTTCACAATGAATGTTTTTGAGAGTAAGTTGGTTTTAATTAAGTGGGAAATTAGCTTTAACTGTTCGAAGACATAAGAGGTGAGAAGCTCAATATTCTCAAGTCAACTAAATTCCAGACTGGGTTTTTATCTCATCTGTAATTCATGCAGTCTAATTACATTTAGAATTTCTATTGACTTTCCACGGGCTTCGATGGTAAAGTTGATATATTCTATCATATTTCTCACTCCATGGAGCTGGCTCACAGTGCCTGCTGAAATGGTGTGTAACTCCCAGCTCAGAACAAATCAAATATACTTTTCCCACAATATTACGTTTCACAGCGGGACTCACAGAATGTATGCAGGAATATAACTGCAGTATGCACAGTTTAATTTGAGCAATGTGCTAATGGACAAGACAGGATGAGTGATAATTAGGGGTCGAAACCTACCCTGTGGATGTATTAAAACATATCATAGAGTCTATAAAATAGTCAAAAGTACTTGTTTTTTTTATCTAGTACAACTTCTATGAGTATATGAAGGTTTCTTTGACAGGGTTAGGAGTTCATTACCGCAAATTAATTTCTGTATAATAATACACCTGATATTTAGCTTACTTGCTGACTCTCTATATTTGAAGTGTTCTTAGGTGTAAGTGCTTTCCCTCTCACAATTGTTTTGAAATTAAATTTGAATAAAATTACAAATATTCAGAAACTTCATGTATTTGGGAAATGTTGTAATCAATCTCAAAGGTCTCTAACGTGTGTTTAGTATAATCCATGTAACCATCTGTTTGCATGCACATGACTGTGTATCACATACCGAATGAAGTTTTTGGTATAAACCACATGCGTTGCAGACGTAGCCTCCATTGGAGTTCTTCCTCCACAATGACGTCTTGGTAGTCAGACAGTTTGCACAGAAGACCCCGCTGCCTCTGCGTCGCTACGGAAGGATAAAAAACAGAAAACATTAGAATGTGAAGTAAATAACTAGATTTATAAAGCAACGTTTTGTAGGTAAGAAAAATGCAAAGTCACAGAAAGAAAAGAAAGAGGGGGAAAACGGAAAATTCTGTTTTTAGTTTCAAAATCTTTTCACACCGCTCAAATAAGATTAGGACAGAGAGAGAACATCTTGGTTATCCTGCCAAATAGTGAAACCTTTTGAGAATGTTGTTGTACTATAATTTCCCCTTTTTAGAACAAGTTTAATATGTTGTGAATATAATGTTGGTACTCAAGAACTGCTCCACAGAAAATATATGTTTTCAACTTGCAGCATAAAGTGTTTAGGTGTTTATCTAAACTGCCAGAGGTACTTTACAGGTAAGTGTTTGACTTTTACCACACACACACACACACACACACACACACACACACACACACACACACACACACACACACACACACACACACACACACACACACACACACACACACACACACACACACACACACACACACACACACACACACACACACACACACACACACACACACACACACACACACACACACACACACACACACACACACACACACACACACACACACACACACACACACACACACACACACACACACACACACACACACACACACACACACACACACACACACACCTCTGCAGTTCATGAAGCAGTGGTGCATAAAAAAGTAGAGTGTGCAAGAAAGGGTGGGGGCGGGTTGGGTTTAAAAGGCCAATTTTCGTGGCAACGTGCTCCATCACAGTAATGAGCCAATCACAACGTTTCTCCATCCCATTAAGTCTCTGGCCCCATTCACCACCTTTATGACCCTGAGAAGACAGCATACCTCATCTTTCTCCTCCATGAATATGTCGGTTTCTCTCTCTATTTGCCCTTCCGTCCAACCAGGTCTTTCTCTCTGCTTTAATTTTGATCAGCATTGGTGCTTATTCAATCTTTACTTCCTCCTCTCCTCTTGATATTTTTCAATGTTTTCCACTGACTAAATATCTACATAATAATAATAATAATACATTGGATTTTTATAGCGCTTTTCCTATTGCTCAAAGACGCTTTACATAAGTATGTATAAGATTTACAACACGCCTGCATGTAATTCCTTTTTCTTCACAGACCTTTAAATACTGTTCATTTTTCTCTCAGTTTGTGATGTCCTCTCTGATTATGTCAGTATGGTTGTGCTTGTCAAAGCTGTTTATGTGCCTATGAGTATGGCTTACTAAAATCTACCTTCTGTGGATCTGTCATATTACTACCTTAACATTTCTCGCTTGGATTCACATAGTTATCCCAATTCACTCTCACTCCATCATGGACTTTGCATCCACTGGGACCTTCTCCTTTCAGTGCTGGTTTCTTGTTGTTTTATGTTCATGACAGTGCTGGGAGTTTAGCATTTTTTATTTTTCCGCGCTCAGAGCACCCAGTGCCAGAAGTTAAAAATATTTCAACTTTTCACAAAAGAGTGCTGCACTTCAACCAGGCTTTCTGTAGTCTCAGAGCTACAGATGGAGCCACTACCAAGCATCTGTTTTGCGCTGCCAGCTCAAAGCCGGAGAGCCCAGTGGGCACAACACTATTCACTTTATTTATGCAATCTAATGTACTGCAAGCATTCCTGCATTTTACATTTTGTGTGGCAACATCCAGAAATACACATACATCTATACCTATGGCCAGAGCAACATACATGAAGAATATCATTTATAGTTCTGGTAAGAAAAAAATAACTTTAAACTACAAATGCTAATATTACATAGTGGTGTAGGAGAAATCACCCAATGTTTAAAGGCAACAGCAAATGTTATATTGAATATTTTAGAGGTAAGACATCAAATAGCAACGGATCAGGAACTCATTAAACACCTGGACTACACGGCATTAGAAGACTAAACATCAAATACCACCAGCAATGAAAAATGGTTTAATACATTTTTCGTTTCCTTGCTATAATTTTAGCTCATAAACAGACGTTCACGATAACATCTTTCATGCCGTGTGGATCAGGATACAAAATTAAACCTTTAGATTGTTCTGGGATTCAACACAAAGGAACCCCACAGATGCGTTTATTTATTCTAGGAAAAAAATATTATCTCATTCTCATTTTGTGTATAATAAAACCTGTTTCCCATATCATTGTATGTAATAAACACCTGAGCTAATATTAGAGTCTTTACTTTTTGTCCAGCTAACGTCAGAGAGCAGAACAGTTACATGACCAAATCCTCTGCTCTGTGTGTGTGTGTGCGTTCGTCTGCCTAAATGTATATGTTGCACACACCATACGGTCACCACATGTACAGAGACAGAGCCAGGTGATTGATTGATGTACGCTTCCTGTGTGTGTGTGTGTGTCTAGTGTTGCAAGCCAAACAGTGCATCTGTCATCAGAATTCAGTTTCCCTCCGAGCACCCAAATCACTCACATATGGCCCCACAGCTGCCACACACACACACACACACACACACACACACACACACACACACACACACACACACACACACACACACACACACACACACACACACACACACACACACACACACACACACACACACACACACACACACACACACACACACACACACACACACACACACACACACACACACACACACACACACACACACACACACACACACACACACACACACACACACACACACACACACACACACACACACACACACACAGTTTTGCAACGCTAATGAAAGCATGCAAGATTTCTATGAGAGGCCACTATCCAGTAACGGTGTGTGTTGGGTGTATCTTGGCTTCTCCAAAACCACGATAAAAGGATAGCCCAGTGTGTTTCTCTGTGTGTGTGTGTGTGTGTGTGTGTGTGTGTGTGTGTGTATAAGAGAGAAGTTCAAATGTCAATTAGACAGGAAAGTACAGAAATAGCTCCCACCACCTTCCAAAATGCACACATGCACTCCACAACATTTGGCTCCTGATCTTTAACTTCCTCTTCAATCATCAGCTGGTTGGCTTGAGGTGTAGAAATGTGCAAGTTCACATCATGCAGACAAGCAAACACACACATTCACACAGTTAGACATGGCTTTGAGAGGGAGCACATCTCCTCGTGAAACTCTTGCTGTGTGTGTCGCTATGTATATCCACCCGATGAGTGTGTGACGGTGCATGTTTTCCTGATTGATTACTGGTACCTGCCCCCCCCCCACTCACCTCAGCCTACAGAGGAGGGCTGCAGGTAATTAGAGCTCAGGGTCTTAATGACATCTATTTATCTGCAGCCTATGATACGGTTCAATTAAAACCACCAACAACGCCCTCTGACATGCACACATGCATGCACGCAGAGGCACACACACAAAGAGGCATTCATTAGTCAGGAAATTAAAGTCTTTCTCAACTTTCTCCAAGCCAACAAATTAATGTTTACTCGTTTAGATACAAAGTTAAGTATCTAAAGTAGGAAGTGCATTTGAGTAACCAATGTAAACACGGCTCTCTTATCCCTAGGCTTTATTCTCAGGGTTGTCCAGTTGTCGAATCAGATTTGTATTAATACAAACACACTCATGTAGAATGCTCTTATTCCTTTGCATTCAAATACATAGGCGATATACTGTACATCCGATAGTTCAATCTCTCAATAAATTATCAATATAAACAACAATCCAATTATAATACTGACATGTTGACAATATTTTCTGATTTTATTACTCTCATGAAAAGGCCGCAAAAATAAGAGTACAATCTACTCAGTGGAAGGCTGCCCATAAAACAGCATTTATTGGTTTAATAACAATCAGCATGGTCAGTTTCTAAGTTGTAGTGCACAAACAGCTGTAACAAAGAGCATTTTTTTCATTGTGGCTGTAGACTTTAAAGCAATAATACATACAGAGGCTACACTGTTGTTTGTTTGGGTACAAATGCACTTTCAAACATGCATATATTCCTTCCCTCTGTGTCTGAAAACAACTCTAACAATCCAACTTTAATTTAGTTTTTTAGACTTTAATAGGTTTGCACTGCCAACTTTCCACAAAATGGGTTAAAATGATTCCTCTCCTTTAAATTCAAACAGAAGTTACAAGCTGTTTCTCAGTGACCTTTTCATGACTGTTCACATAAAAAGAAAGTAATAAATTAAAACCTCATTCCCGAGAATCAGATTTGTATTTAACATCAAAACAGATGGTGTAACCACGCGGTGGCTGAACCCTTCAGCTCTGAGATTCTCCTGAAGCCATACATTTAGAGATGTTAGACAAACTGTTTACACTGCCTGGTCTTTAGATGTTAAGGAAAGAGCTGACGGAAATAGATAAGCATCCACTGGTTCTGTAGAAAGATTGAGTGCCTCAAATATATGTTGGCTTCCATCTGTAACCGATGTGTGTTGATATCTTTAAACTCCAATGGTGTTGCTTCGACTGGTGGCTTACACATGAGCTGCTGCTTTTCAAAATACCTTACATCCATTTTAAAACTTCAAATGAATAATTAAGTTGTTCTACCCAGCTTCAAAGATCTTGTTGTCAAGGAAATACACAATTAGTTCAAGGCTATTACTTTCTAACTCACAATTCAAGCAACAATGTTTGCTTTGAATGTACTTTTTAAAAGGAGGGTCACACTTTTCTAATAATTCAATTCCCTTTTTGCAAAGAAAAATACAGATTATATAATTGTAATTAATAATTAATTAAAATAGACTGACAGAAAGACACTTCAAGTATGAGAGTGTTGCTATCCTTGAATTCATAATGCACATTAGAGAGGAATACATAGAGAGAAACTGGAGCGATAGAAAAAATGAGAAAGAGAATAGGAAAAATACATCGAGGCACCCTGCAGTCTAAAATAGATTAAAAAAGCAGGCTTTCTAAATAAATTATTTTAAAATGAAATTACATTTAATTCACTTAAAGAGTCTGCCCTAGTTTTGACGCACACACAGAGAGACACACACTTGCATTGATACATGAACTGACTTGCATTAAATTAGCGATTATTTAATCAAGCTAGAAGACTAGCTGGAGGAATTAACTACATTCCATACTGCCAAATCCAATATACACACACACACACACACACACACTCTTTAATAAGTAATCCAGCCAACACACACTCCGACATACCGAGAAGCATCTGGAACCCATCTAACAAAAAACCCCTATAGGTGCTACCAACCATCAACTATGTGTGTGTATGTGTGTGTTTGTGTAGGTCTGTGTACGTGTTGTGCATGAGGCTGCAGAAGTCCATCTGTGTGGTTTACTCCTAGACTACTGTGTGCATTTAAATTGTTTCTCCTAATAGGATAATTGGGTTCAAGTTGAATGAATTTAAGCTGAATGGACTCTGAATTTATTCTTCAAGTTTATTCTTATTCAACAAAGAGAAACAGAAAAGAAACACTTAGAAGACCAACCTTTGTGTGGCACCGTTTGAGAAGCAGACGTACAAATGGCACTACAACAGTTACACGGGCAAAGTTAAGATTGTTAAAATCAGCAGGGAAGAGAATGATTCATTTCAAAAATAGCTTATTTAGAGGAAATTAAGAAACGGACCCCCTGCTTTATTTTAAGCAAACAGCTTTGTTGTTAAATTGCTGGAATGAATGATGTCCAGTTGTGATGTGAAATGGAGGATGACTTTCTTACTGATTATCTACTAAGATGACATTATCAGTGAAGCAGGGAGAAACGGGTTCAGCAGCAAACATCCAAAAAATTCCTCTCCTCTGGTAATTCTCGGAAGGAGAGCAACCAAACGACTAATTATTCCTTCAGGAATCAACAGCAGTTAAAAAGGATAATACTGTAGGAAAACAATAATGGCTGTCATTTGGTTTGAAACTGCATCTACTGTGTTTTGAGTGCAACAGGATTAAAAAGTCTTGAAGAAATAAAGAGAAAATGTGTTGTAATTTAAATGAATCTTGATCCCACAAACACAAAGTTATAGGTTAGCAAAAACAATCACCACATCTGCCTGTGAAACATGGCATGCAGAGTCTCGAGGCTTCTCAACAAAATGGTAAAACACACCATAAGCAACACGTTCTGAAGATGATGAAAACATTAAATGACATGGAATTCAGTTAGCGGTAAAGTATTTTCTCCATGTAAGCAAATGAAGAAAGCTTAAAGACACTCGGCAAGGAATAATCTGTTGCTTGACAGAAATGTCCAGTCTGTGTTGCTCCTATGCAGCACCTACTGCCCGATCACATTGAGCCCCCCCACACGCAGCAGCTCTCCTCTCACTCCCAGCACAACAGTGTAAGCGCTGCACCTTCGGCAGTATCCCCCTCTTTGGAGGCCACTGTGACAGAACCTCAAGAAAATCCAATATCAGGACCAAAAAACTCAGTGATGATATGACACTGGAAGAAACGCAGCTGGTGGTTTGAGAAAAATAGCTAGTGAGGCTCACTGAATAAAATCTGTCCTCAGACATTAGTGAGCAGCAGCAGAGCAGCTGGGAGGTTCTTTAAGATGCTGTGTTTGTAGACATCTGCAGGTGAGCACCTTACTCTGCATAAATGCAACACATATACAATGATGATGCAATAAAGCGCAGAACTGACCCTGGAAAGTTTTCTTTAAACAACTATAGCGGCTTGAGTACAATACCAAATAGGTCAAACTAAATGATCATGCTTAGCAACAGCTGTCACCTCCTTGTATGAAAACAATAATAACTCATAAATCACCCAGTGAGGCAGGCTATAGAAGGAAGAGTTAGTTTATCTTCTGCCAACATAATCAGTGTAATATCTGCTTCCTGCTTTAGGCCTAAATGTGATGGTATAAGCAGGAGGAAGGTGATGATCGCTCGCCATTGATTGGTGTTGATGGCCGTGGAGACCGTGATAATGACGATGGTAATTTGTCTCATGCTGCTAGCCTGAAACTCTGTATAAGCACCGTGTATTTGTGACTGTCAGTAGTTACGCCTCTTAGTCTTTCACTTTTATACAAGTTGCTTTTAACAGCTGCAAAGTCTATTTCCAACTTGGACAAAATAAAGTTGAAACTGGATACGTTTGTTATGTGCTGGGTTGTGATAACAGCAAACGGAATATTGTAAATAAACAGATTCAACTGCTTCATGAATATATATATATTATAAAATAAACAGTTATAGTCTCTGCACAGCGGAGATAAGGTAGAAGAAGACTAAACAACCTAGATCCTTCTTAATAAACACAAACAGCTCTGTGTGAATTAGAAGGTTTAGGTGTTCAAAACAGCTTGCCACTTTCTGTGCTACTATATGAAAGAGATGAAAGAGTGTCAGCTGAGAGTCCAAAGAAAAGCAGCAGGAAACACCGGAACAGGATGACATCACACACACACACACACACACACACACACACACACACACACACACACACACACACACACACACACACACACACACACACACACACACACACACACACACACACACACACACACACACACACACACACACACACACACACACACACACACACACACACACACACACACACACACACACACACACACACACACACACACACACACACACACACACACACACACACACACACACACACACACACACACACACACACACACACACACGTCTGCTTGGCTCAAAGAAGAGTGAGGTCAATGCATCTCTCTTCCCCCTCTCTCTACCCTTGCACACACACAGATGTGGGCCACACACTGTGTTCTTTTCCGGCCCTTTTTCCTCTTTCTACCACGGTCTTTTCATTCCTTCTGTTGTCAGTCCATACAGTAGTTGCTACCCTTTGTTGCAGAGAATAAAAGCCTCAATTTTCTGCGCATGAAAAAAAGTGTTTGAATTCGCAACACAAAACAGACGGAACGGCATTTAAGTAAAATCCTATTTTTTTTTGTATTGATTTAATTTTGATAAACGATCGTGGTTGGATCGATTTCACAGTGTTCTGGAAAAAGCCAGATAACCAGTGAACTGAGAGAGAGAGAAACACAGAGAGAAGCACATTAGCAAACACAGAAAAAAGGAAATCGTTCCACGTTGATCTAATTTTGATAAACAGCCTCAAGGCATGCAGACTTGGAATCCATGGACCTAGAGACCTCGGTTGTGTATTTACTGGTGTGTGTGTGTGTGTGTGTGTGTGTGTGTATGTGTGTGTATGTGTGTGCAGTAATGTGTATTTATGAGTCTCTTTGTAGTGCATTTCTGAATACTGATATCTAGTTACAGGGGTTTCTGTTTATCAAGCAACTGATTCTATAAAACGTATCATTTTGAAAAGATAGCACAAGATACACTTCCTGTAATAGAAGTCTTACTGATAAATAGCGATAGAGCTCACAATACACTGAGGGGAATACCAAACAGAGGAAAACAACTCAGAACTCCTTGATTTTCTTTCTAAAGTTCATATTATGAATTAACCAAAAACAGAAACGGACTATGAGAAGGGTAGAAAACTGACAGAATTACTGATATAACGCAGTGGAGACCAGCCGGGAAGAATGGACTCCAGAAGGGAAGAAATGTCTCTCTTTGGTGCTTTTCTCTCCTGAATAACACCGTGGTGTCACATCGTCAGAAACCATTTCCTTTTATTGCTGAAAACTCCTGCAAACTCAGGTCATAACCAGTGATAAGGTCTCACAAGAAGACACTGCTTCAATTTTTTGCTATCCATTAGTGTGTGTTATATTCAACATAGAAATAAAGTAATATGTATCATTTTACATCCATCCATCCATCCATCCATCTTCTCCCGCTTATCCGTGGTCAGGTCGCGGGGGTAGCAGTTCTAGCAGAGAGCCCCAAACTTTCTTTTCCCTGGCGACATCAACCAGCTCTGACTGGGGGATCCCAAGGCGCTCCCAGGCCAGCGAAGAGACATAATCCCTCCACCTGGTCCTAGGTCTACCCCTTGGTCTCTTCCCAGCTGGACGTGCCTGAACACCTCCCTAGGGAGGCGCCCAGGTGGCATCCTTACTATGTGCCCGAACCACCTCAACTGGCTCCTTTCGACGCGAAGGAGGAGCGGTTCAACTCCGAGTCCCTCACGGATGACTGAACTTCTCACCTTATCCCTAAGGGAGACACCAGCCACCCTGCGGAGAAAACCCATCTCGGCCGCTTGTATCCGCGATCTCGTTCTTTCGGTCATGACATTTTACATCATTAATAAAAACAGCATTCTGCTTTAATGGATAATTTGTTTATGTATCTATCTTCATCTAGTTCTGTGAAAGACCTGTTTGAATCATAAAAGCTACATGAGTTTTTCCTTTAGTTAGAATTGACCAATAAAGAAGTGAATGTGTGTGTTTGATTGTGTGATGAGGGTGCGTTTGTTTGCACACTCGCACATGATCTGGTGTTGAAACCAGGACAATGAAATCTTAACTAGCCCCACTGAGAGACAGAGAGAGAGGAGGAAGAGTTATTATAATGTGCATCCTTAATACCTATAGTCTTATCTACTGGTATTAAGTGTCTTATTAACTGCCTTCGACTCTTGTTATTGTTTATCTGAGAATAGTTCAGTGGGCTGATTCCCACACAAGACAGACCCACATGACCTATTCAGGTATTGAATACTAAATGGACCTGCTCACCTTAAACACTAAACTGTGCCATTTAAATGGGAATTTATAAGAGGTTGAAGACTGCAACATTGTGTTTTTATAACTCAGTAGGGATATCGATGTATTGTCTTGTCTAAATCCAACCTAAACTGACGCATTTTTACTATCAGATAATATATCCAGATACAAACGTCATATTATTGTAAATGGTTCAATGATAAGTCACTGCTAAATGCTCATAGTTGCATCTCTAATTATTACAGTATATGTCATCATTCTTCTCTTATAACTTTTGTATTGTATAAAAGCATGTTTTCTTATAGTGGTTATACCATAGCGATGAGGATGGAGAGCTTAAAGCGAAGTTAGTCAGTCGAAATCCCACTCCCACTTGCATTACTGTAATAGCAAGATAATGACTGTGATCTTTATGTGAATACATATACGGTACATATGTATATTTAAAAAACAATTTAAAAACGGGTGGATAATGGCTAGAAGACTAATGATGCAGCAGGGTTTCCTATCAGAGAAGGTCTATATATATATATATATATATATATATATATATATATATATATATATATATATTAGGGCTGTCAAACGATTACAATTTTTAATCAGATTAATCACAGCTTAAAAATTAATTAATCATGATTAATCACCATTCGAACTATGTCCAAAATATGCCATTTATTTATGTATATTGTTGTGGGAATGGAAAGATAAATGAAAGAAGGCGGATATATCCATTTAACATACGTTTATTATAACATTTTTCTGCGTGTCAAAATGAAAGACAGCCCACACACCTATCGATCATCAAACCGTGGGGTCTTAATTAATTACGTGTTGATCTCTATCAACACGTATTCACGTAATGTTGTATCGATGTATATAGAGATGTACTACAGCAAAAGTATTCTCCGTCAGGACTTCCTGCAACAACACCACGCCGTTATCTTGATTCTGATTGGCCAGAAGACATTATCAAAGATGTTCTATTGAGAAGACGATCACTACGTGACAAAAGTTTTCAAAACCGTTTCTAGTCTTCGGTATATCCAGACAAGTGGCTACTGAAATCAATCTTTCTGTGCCATTTACTCGGCGCGAGTTGGCGGACTTTATTTTGCTTACTTTAACATCATTTTTCATGGTGGGGCTAAGCCATTTCTTGGTATGGGTGTAGCCTACCCCAGCCATACCCTGGCGCTGCCACTGGTGGGATGTATGGGGCGGGACATTCTGCTATGCGTTAAATGCGTTAAATATTTTAACGCAATTAATTCAAAAAATGAATTACCGCCGTTAACGCGATAATTTTGACAGCATTAATATATATATATATATATTTATTTTGTGGCAGTTCTGAACTTCCTCTTAGTGGAACATCATTTTCAAATCACACAGTATTAGTAAAGGAACTTGCTAATGACAATGTTTCGGTTTCTTCGCTGTGCATGCATTTGGGTTCACTTATGTTGAATTTGAATAAACGTAATTATCATAGAGACCCTCCTTTATTTCCTCTGGGAAATTGTTTTGGGAAACAGTTGTGATTTGGTAATTAATGTAGATGAACTACTGTACTCTAATTGTTAAGTTATAACCACCAGCGTCATTTGGGAAACTTACTGTATGCTCTACAGAGAGAAAGAAAGAATACTGCACATATATGAATGAAAGAATATAAAATTCACATGCAGTTGGCTGTCCTGGCATACACACATTTCTCTTTGTTAACCCTGATAATAAAACAAAATGTTTTATTATTCCCTAAATCAAAAAAATTGGATTTATCGTTAACAGCTGTGTGGCAAAATGTTTGATTTTGTTTTGATCAAAACAAGGTAAGTTTGTGCACTACTACACACACTTTGGCAATACCTCTTAAACAATGTTGCCAAACAACCTTGGACAGGAAAGATTTCCCTACCGGAGGAGGGAGAGATGGAGAAAAGGAGTGAGAATTAAAGATGTAAAGAAGTAAAAAGCCAGAGAAGGAGTGTAATTCCAAACTGCATAATGGATGGCACTTTAGAGTATTACACCTCTAAATGACCTCACACACACCAGACTGCACACACACACACACACACACACACACACACACACACACACACACACACACACACACACACACACACACACACACACACACACACACACACACACACACACACACACACACACACACACACACACACACACACACACACACACACACACACACACACACACACACACACACACACACACACACACACACACACACACACACACACACACACACACACACACACACACACACACACACACACACACACACACACACACACACACACACACACACACACACACACACACACACACACACACACACACTACACTGCCTTGCCAAATGACTATCTCCCCAATTAGCCCTAGTAGGGAAGAATAGGGAGGGGAGAAGAGGAGGCAGGGCTGGAACATAGCTCGAGAGAGAAACATGGTGAATCAACCAGTAGAGAAGAACCTTTTTGTAATAAAAACAGTGCCATTAGTAGTATAAAAAAATCTAAAGAGGTTCTACTTAAAGGAGCTGTTCTTGATAACTTTGAATGTATGCCCCTACAAGGAAGAGTGCATTATGGTCTGTATATTTACATTCACAAATATCTTTGTCTGCCTGTCATCTCGTTCAGCTGTTTGTCCACCTATTCACCCGCCTGGTAACCTGCCTGTCCGTTTCTCTGTGTGCTATCAATTCATTTATTGACAAGTGAAGTAAACACGGAATTTATTTCTTTTTATGAAAAAAAAGGTCGACACACACACACACACACACACACACACACACACACACACACACACACACACACACACACACACACACACACACACACACACACACACACACACACACACACACACACACACACACACACACACACACACACACACACACACACACACACACACACACACACACACACACACACACACACACACACACACACACACACACACACACACACACACACACACACACACACACACACACACACACACACACACACACACACACACACACACACACACACACTACCGAACAGGGCTTCACACAAACACACTGCAATAACTATGAGCAACATTCAGAATTTTTTACAATATCGGATATTTGAAAATATCTTTGCAGGTTCCCTAATGATCCAAATAAGTCGATAAAGTCGTCTTTGAGGGAAACAAAAAGCGATCTTGACGTCTTAAAAATAAAAGCAGGAAGGGGAAGTTGTGTAATGCCACAAAATGGTGTAAGAAATAAAGAGAATTCATAGAAAATGGTAACATAACTTTATGCTCAAAAGCCAAGTTCAGCAACTTCTAAGAGAGCCATCGAATTAAAGCCAAAGGGACAAATGATAAGGCCAACCAGCTCATTATGGCCCACTCCTCCTAATGCAGAGGCCATATTGGACAATTTAACAATACTTCCACATATGGATGGGTATCGAGAACCGGTACTAAGTCAGTACCGGTACCTGATTGGACGGTATTGGTATACCGTTAAGCCGCTGGACAAACGGTGCTGCTATCGGTGCTGCTATCGGTATATGAATTACGCTACTTCCTTAGTTTAAACAATTGTGGTTGGTTGGGAACCCTCATCCCGTGTGACGTATCCGGTTTGAGTACCACTCTGATTGGCCACTGTGAATGCCACTCGTCATCTATCCTAACAGCGCTCTTATTATTGTGAGACTCCCAGAGGCAGACCATAGGGGCAGACGCAACATCTTGCTAGAAACAGCGTCTCAAGGCTTTTTAACATTTACAACTTATTAATGATGCATACCCACTTAACGGGAAAAACTCAGCTAACAGACGATATTAACCATTTGACCTTCACGGAACCGAAGTCCAACACCAAGAGTCTAAATCAACACTTCGCAAAACGGGCTAACGGGGCTAACGGCTACTTTAGCACATAACTGGCAAATGCGATCTTTTCTACGTCATTTTATGTCAAGGGCATAACAACGGTTAATCCAATGTCTCTGTGTAACTTTAAAATTATTACTGATAATCCATCATAACAATTATAAATAATAAACGCAATAAACGGATTATAATGGTTAGCCGACCGGAGCATCCGGTTTAGGAGGTGTGCACGCAGCGTCTCGTTGTTTACATGTATTTATGAAATGCCCCTTCCAGAGACACACTGTCAAACACACTCATACCTGCTTGGTATGACATTGAAAAAGTAACATTAAATAATAAATACAAATAAATTACAATAAAATGACTGTTGTTTAATCTTCACATCTTGTAATCATGTCTATAATTTTGAGCACCAAAGTATTGAAAAGTATCGATAAGAGTATCGAAAAATATCGGTATCGATAAGCAGTATCGGTATCGATAAAATCCTACCGATACCCATCCCTACTTCCACAGCATAATGAGAGTAGAAACACGCTTTTTCTGGAACGAGAAAGTATAAAAATAAATCTTAGAAGAAGATGACGAATGAAGACATTACATTTCTGCAGAGGGGGTTAAGGTAATATTTTAACTTTGAGATTGATAGGGGCACGGTGAAAA
The DNA here is from genome assembly GCA_028583405.1 of Pogonophryne albipinna. Classification (NCBI taxonomy): domain Eukaryota; kingdom Metazoa; phylum Chordata; class Actinopteri; order Perciformes; family Artedidraconidae; genus Pogonophryne; species Pogonophryne albipinna. Next base: position 19,716 of record JAPTMU010000272.1, read on the forward strand.
AACAACTACGTCTTCAAACTGTCAGCTCAGATATCTTCCTCACCCTCGCTGTCTGTCTGCTAATGGCTTCATCTCCATATACCAACCCAGTTTTTCCTCCATATCCACTCAATAGTGGAATCAATTCACATGAAGAGCACTAGCCAGTTATAAAGAGTGCCTGAAATGAATGCAATACTGTGACCTTTAACCACCATTAGCGAGGAACTGACAGTGCTGCAGCTTATCGTTATGCAAGCCTCAATCTGACTGCACACAACCGTCAGAATATTACAGAGTGCTGTTGACTGTGCGTTGACACTGCCCCTGAGCAGTGTCAACGATGAGAAGAATCAGTTTGTTGAGAAGGTGCTGCTTTGTATGACCCCCCCAGGTTTGGCTGTGTGTGTGTGTGTGTGTGTGTGTGTGTGTGTGTGTGTGTGTGTGTGTGTGTGTGTGTGTGTGTGTGTGTGTGTGTGTGTGTGTGTGTGTGCGCATTGTGACTTAGAGATCTGTGCATGCAGTGCTCAGGGTAAGGCTATATTATTATTTATGGGAGGGAGTTGGTGACACTTGTTACTGAGAGTGAGACGGTCAGACTGTGAAAATGTTCACAACATGGCTGTATGTATAAACAGACACAAGATGTTCTGCTCCCACATGATGAGCGGGTTATTCAAAACGGGCAGGATATTCTCAAATAAAATGCTGCCCTTAGCTTGCTTGTTGGTCTGAATTCCGCTAGCTCTTTAATGTCAGGATTAAAACATAAATCAATAAAGTCATGATTTGAAATCTGATGGTTTGAAAAGGGCTGTAACTACCAATTATTTCCACTTATTATCATTGTTCAAGCCACTGAGTATTCTTTCCAATTAATCATTTATTATATGACATGGCATCTGTACATCCTTTTGTGTGTAGGAAATTATTTCTTTTTTAGATAAACGTACATATTAAAATGCCTCACTGACGGTTGGATCGCTTTGTGTGCGCTTGTTTCTCGTCGCCAATGAGGCTCCAGCAATGCTAAGTGTTTCGATCAGCCCAGGGCCCATTTGACATTTTCCACCTTGACAGGCCCTTAGGGTGGAGTTAGAGCCCAACACATCAATACTTCAAATACTCTAACCCCTTTTCAGCCATTCCTCCCAGCATCCCTCTCTTTTTCTCTAAGTCCTTTTTATACACACACACACACACACACACACACACACACACACACACACACACACACACACACACACACACACACACACACACACACACACACACACACACACACACACACACACACACACACACACACACACACACACACACACACACACACACACACACACACACACACACACACACACACACACACACACACACACACACACACACACACACACACACACACACACACACACACACACACACACACACACACACACACACACACACACACACACACACACACACACACACACACACACACACAGGGTGTTGATGGGCATGCTCCAGCTGTCAAGAGGAACCGAACAGATCAGCTACCCTCCAAGGAGTGTGTGTGTATGCCCGTGTGTGACCGTGTGCAATCAATGTCTCATCTTTGTTCCATTTGCTCCAGACAGCACCATGTATGATAACCCTCATGTTATCAGAGAGAGAGGAATGGTTGCTTGGGGAATATCACCTGACATCCTATTTGTAGGGAGTTTTCATATTGTGCTTCACACAGCACTCCATCCACTGAGAGAACAGGATAAACACAAAAAGGTGTCCTATCTCACTTCAAAAGCTGGCTGTCACTTTATCTGAGACCTTAATTGGACCTCAACAAATGTGTCTTATCACACCTGGCACACAGCCCCTGCCAAACAGTAAGATCTATCAACAGGTTGGAAACTTGGCCTCAATTCAGGCTCTGCTCCGACAGCTCCACAGCCAAATCAAGGCCTGGGCTCAATTAAGGCAATTTGCACTCATTGTACGTCTGCTATCTGCTGATTTTGTTGATGACTAAATTGTTAGAAAACCCAAAGCTCCACATCTCGAATGTAGGTGTTTTACATTTCCTCTGATAAGCCTTTACTTTAGTGTGTAATGTGTGGCACCAGCGTTTCCGCCAGGGGGGCGTCTTGCCGTCATATTCAGCTCGGGTCGTCCTGAACTCGAGCCGAGGGCGTCCAAAAATATTAATAATTCGAGAGAAGATCGAGAGTTTTTATCGTTGAAATAACGAAAAGGAAAAAGGACAAGGATATCCCGCTGTTGGAGGGGCAAAGGAGTCTGGTGGGATTATTTTCGGAGTATTGAAGATCGTTTCCCTGACATCGGCGGTGCCTGCTACAGGACAACACGGAACGTGCGCCATTTGGACGCGATGAGCCGTGCTAGTTGAGCACGCGTGTGAGCTGCGAGCACCAGAGCCTCGCAGCGGCGAAACTGAGGCTCCGTGGTAAACTGTGGTAACATGAAGAGCCGCTGGCAATTTAAGAGAGCCGAGCCGAGCCGAGCCAAATCCCCCACCCCCCTCCCCGCTCTCGGGGTGGACGCCCTCTCAGCCCTGGTCTGGCGGAAACATTGTGTGGCACTCTGCATACTACCTTTTTTAGGTGATAAATTAGCTCTTAAATGTCTCAAATGTAATGCATGTAATGTACATGTGGCTTAAGATGTGATATGAAATGACTGCAACAAGAACTATACCTTGTTCCATTACATAAATGTAAGTTTACAAACTAGTAAGTCGATACAGAAATGTCCAATTGTTATAACTCTAGGGCCCAAACACTTAAAATACAAAACATTTATCATTTGAAGAAACATAGTACTATTGCAGTACTATTTTAATGTGATTCATATCTTTGCTGCTCTGTTAGTGGTAACTATGTAAGCTGACATCCAGGATTTATCTCAAGCACCAAGAAACCCTTGGACTTTTGAAAAGAGGTCAAAAGAAAAAAAGTGAGCGAAAATGTATTCAATTCAGAGAACCAATAACAAAAAAAATACTTGTAATAGAAACAGTGGTTGAAGAGCACTACAAAGAAGACTTTTTCATTTTCAGTGAGAAATGGAACTGGGTCACTCAAGGACAAGGAATCTCAATTTCTCTCTCTGTCTATCTCTTCTTCTTTACCACCCCTGCAGAAAGCAATCTGTTTGGGAAAGAAATAGAGATACAGAGCAAGAGAGAACAAGAAGAAAACTGGGGGAAAGAAAGGCAAAGGGAGTGAACAAATGACTGCTAGTGAATAAGGTTTTATACTAACAGCTTGAAATTACACACACACACACACACACACACACACACACACACACACACACACACACACACACACACACACACACACACACACACACACACACACACACACACACACACACACACACACACACACACACACACACACACACACACACACACACACACACACACACACACACACACACACACACACACACACACACACACACACACACACACACACACACACACACACACACACACACACACACACACACCCAGCCTGAGGGCTGACTTTTCTTCTCAAACTGCGACAGCGACACACTCTCATAATGAGACACACACACGCTTGTTCACCCGCTAAAGACACCTACAGCCGGCAAATACCAAGACCTTTAAAGTGATAGTTGGCACCCAGTCATCACTGAGAAAAGGAGAGAAAGGGATGGGATGAGGCAGAGGGTGATCGAGGAAGACAGGAGTAAGAGAGAGAGGGAGGGGGGACATTAAAGATGGAGATAAACACTGAGAGGAAAGACAGACAGACAAAGGGAAGGGGAGATGCTCGTGGTCGGGGTTCACAGCTCAGATTTTATCTTCCCATTCTCCTTTCATTATTTTATCTCCTGCTATATTGTTTCTCTCATCTCTTCACAGTGAGAAAACAAATAAAAACAATAGAGACTCTACTGGTTTGAGAGGAGTAAACAGAAGGGAGTGGAGGAGAGATACTGATCATTTCCAACAGTAACTGTGGCTCACAAATACAACACAAACAGACGGGGTAATATTAAATGTAACAACACCCCAAAATGTGTTTCCACTGCAGCTGAAATACAAAGCAGTTGGGCAGCTGGACTGTTTGTCCAATGCTTGTGGTATCATAGTTTGCTGAACAGGAACGAACTGACTGCATCATTAAAAGGCAGTGTGTACCGTACGTACACACATAGCACATGCACTATTGTAAAGATGGGATATTAGTTTAATGTATTTTTTAAAAGGAAGCCACAGCTCGTTGCTCCCTCTAGTGGATCAAACATCATTTGGAGATGCACTGTCAAGAGCCCCCTACTCCCTCGCTGTTACACAGGGTGGAATAGGGCAATTTTCTTTGCCTAAATGTGTCAGAGTGAGTAAGTCCCTGATTTTCTATGCCCATAAATGTGTACTGAAAAAACGGTTTAATATTCTAGCCTTCAAGGTCCAAATGCAAATGTATAGACCCCAGTGGATCTGGAGTTTTTGAGGCAACATTTTTTGATTGATTCCTTCCTGACAGAGACTTTCCATATCCTCTTGTAGGTATCAGGTGATTGACAGTAAACAGATTCTGGCGAAAAGAAAGAAACTCTGCAGATACTGAAACAAAACCACAAAGAATGTTCTATGTATGGCAAGGCATTACATTATCATCACTCGTATATTAGTTAGCAAAAGTTTAGTAGGGTAATGTTATGAGCAGGGAATAAAATCACTGTGTGTATGTTGTAATACGAGCTTCGCTTTGTTTATCTTGTGGTCCAAACATGCGAGTATTATTGTGGATGTAAGTCCCCGTGTGTGGCGAGCAAATGGCCGCCATTAGGTAAATAATCAATTTTCCAATATAATCCAAAGTGGCATTATTTTTATTGTTACCAACATGCATCGGACAAGGTTTTTGATATCAGACTAACCACATAAACGCTATGATCAATACTGTTGTTGATAGCTGTGCTTTGTAGCTGCTCGTGCTAACGTTAGCTTCACAATCCGACAGGACTAGCTGCTAAACTGCTCTGAATCCTGGAGGTCCCAGATATTTATAAGGTGATAAGCTTGAAACTGTAATAAAAATTCCTTAAGGTTTAACGAGGAGATTCTGACAACCCTGTACACCATCTGTCATGAACACTTGATACACCGTCTGAGCTACGCGCTAGCTACAGGTCTATACATTACACGAGAAGACCTTCCTTGTTTGTGTACAACATGACTCAGCACTCGGGTGGGATTATATGAACAGCAGAAAGACACAGCTCACTCCTTATTGTTTCAAAACTCAAAGATGATCCTCTGTGGTATTCTTGCAGAGTGATATAAACAATATAATGGTGGATACAACAGCTGCAGAAGAAGCATATGGTTACATATATAGTTATATACATATTATACAGAAGTTATAGTAAAAAATTGGGCATTTTAAAATTACACTCAATGGAAATTGCCATTTCAGATTAAAATTGTTAATTTTTCAGCCTTATATGGAACATAGCGTCTCCCCTCTCTGACAGAGCTGTTATACAAAGAACAATGAGCGAGTGACTGAAAATCCCTGACAGTTATTTTAAATCTACCAACACAGATGAGCAAATAGACCATGAGCTGAGCATCCTACACACAGATGGAGTAAAGAGCTTGTAAATATATAATGAATCCAATTACACAGAAAACTGTTTGTGTGTTTGATCATACAGTGTGTGCACGTGTTAGTGAGTTAGCTTGGGTGTATTTGAAAAAGTGTATGTCCATGTGTTGGCACTTCAGATAAGTAATAAAGTGTTAGGACAAAGACAGGAAGCAACACATATCACTAACCAACCCATCCTCACGCACACACACGCACAATGAGCAACAATGTTATGACAATAACTCTGAGTTTTACAGCCCTCTGTAGCTGCACATCTGGATAACATCAGGATACACACGCACGCACGCACACACACACACACACACACACACACACACACACACACACACACACACACACACACACACACACACACACACACACACACACACACACACACACACACACACACACACACACACACACACACACACACACACACACACACACACACACACACACACACACACACACACACACACACACACACACACACACACACACACACACACACACACACACACACACACACACACACACACACACACACACACACACACACACACACACACACACACACACACACACACACACACACACACACACACACACACACACACACACGCGCGGAGTAAGTGAGAAGTGCAGAGATGATGTTGAAGAAGAGAGACGGCCAAAATAGAGAGCACACACTCCCAGGCTGCCAAGAAAAAGGAAAAATCTCGCTCCTCTCTCCCCCTCTGTCTTCCTCTCTTCTCTCTGTTTTATCCCCGTTTCTATCCATTTCCTCCTTGCTCTCCCTCTCTCTCTGCTTCCTTCTGTTCGCTCTGTCTCTTCTCTAATCCCATACGACAGAGACACAGAACACAAATCTCCCTGTTGGCAGAGGAAGAACTGCATGTTTCTACTGAGAGAGAGCAAAAGAGAGAGAGAGGGGGGGGAAGAGACGGAGATTGACTGTTGAACACCAGTTGAAGTGATTTATGAGGTTGGAATCTGTGCTGGAACATATGTAGACACTCCTTGTATTTGGTTCGTTTCGTTTCTTTTTAGCATACAAACACACAGATCACACGCTTTAGCCAAACTGAGTGTATACCAAGCTGAAGGGTGTTAGTTAGGGTACAGTAGACAGCTAAACAGTGTGAAGTCACACACTACATCCTCTGTAAGCTACAGCCATTACATATTCACTTTACCAAATGCCACACACATGTGCACACACACAAACACACACACGCATATATAGTATACTGGCAGGCAAAGGCAGTTACATTTAGCTTTCAGGCAGCTCCACTGGGGAGCCCATTTCTAAATCATTTGAGTTACGATCCAAAAAACTGTTCTAGAAAAGCATCCAACCTCAAATGATCTTAATGAGAAAAATCAAACAAGAGAAAAGAATACCACAGCCATTTTCTAACAATCAGAAAAGAAAAATCGAATGACCTCATTTTTTGGTGGTTAATTGTCTCTGTGCTTTGGTCATTACTTTTTTTGTGACAATAAAAGGACCACATTGTCTTACATTGACAAAGTTACAAAATATTATGTTTATAGTGTACCACCAAAGTGATTACTTGACATTCAGTCAAAAATGTGTTAATGTTTGGCATGCATCACTCATGTCTTAACACTTATTCAGACACAATAGAAATGTATATATCTGACTTAAAACTTACTCTACATCTTTCAATCCTTATAAAAAGCCATTCCATTTACAGCCCGACTCCTACTCGTGAGAAAGACATGTCAGTACTCCCAACCTAGAATTAATGTACACCAAATATTTATGAACTGGCAAGAATGGGCAGGATGCACCATAAAGCACAAGAATATCCCTAAATATTTCATTAGAAAGGCCAAACAAATGTCTTTCAGCGAGACATGTACCTGACACCTGCACTTGAATTGATTTAATTTGATACGGACGATGAAATTTAAAATAGTTCCAATACAGAACATAAAACCCATGTGCTGCGCAGAGATTTTATTGCTATTGCAAATGTTCGACTCTTGTAGCTCACTTGGGCTTTTATGTGGAGAGTGTAGTTAAAATATACGGCTTTGCAGCAATCATAGCACCACAAATATGGAAATACAATAAAAACACATGTGCATTTATTGTCTTTATTGTATCATTGAAGGTTTAATATCAGTGGGTGTAAAGCTTTTGGTTGTAGAGATACCAGATGTATTCTATTAACTGGTTAGCTGATCAACTAAAAATAAATATCTACAAAGTTAGGATAAACAAATTGTTTTAGTAATTTTTAAAACAGAAATAACAAATAATTGCTGGGCCAAGGTTCTCAAATGTATAGTTTACTTGGATGTACAGTAAAGCAAATGTATTATTTTTGGACTGCTGGTTGAATAACACCAACAAATTGGTCACCTTGGGCTGTGGATATTTCTAATAATGTTTATAGACAAAGCTAATAGTCCATGATATGCAATGAGGGTGTTTTCATGCATCTGATCCATTTAAAACTAAACAAGACACAGCTCATATGAAATGGTATTAACAGAAAATATCCAGAGGCAATATTGTAAAAGCCTTTTTATAAAAATAACAGCTGTAATTAATGGCTTTATTAAAGAAGCACTGATGCAGAGAAAGATATTGGCAGGAATTAGAGGAGATAAAGGGGGGGGGGGGATAGGGGGAAGGTAAGTATAAAAAATAGGAAAGACAAGTATCTACCTCACAAATGAATAAATACTGACCGTTATACCACAGACAAACACGAGAAATTCAAAGGGTTCAACACACAGGAGCAATACTTTCTGTTGTGTAAGTATTAGTAGATTCTGTAATCTAACTTTGTCTCTTTTCCTTCCCTTTCTCTCCCTCCCTATCAGCCTTTCTCCCTCGTTCCCATAGTAATCATTCAAACCTGATTGCTCTGATCCCTCTATTCTATTTGTCATTAAATAAAAAGGCACACGCCATACACACACATTACCATGCATGGACACACATACACACCCAGAGACAGAAACAAATGCCATTTAATCAAAGAGTATAAATAAATAAAAGGTTTTTATTTCCCATAAGTCCATCTGGATGCCTGCTTCTCATCACACACACAACCTTCATCTGCTGGTCAATAAACCTCTCTCACACACACACATTTGAAATCAAAGGCATGGATGACCACACACATTGGCCGGTCTGCTAGAACGACTGGCGGCAAAAAGAAACCTTTATCAAGCAAATCTATTTGTTTTCTGCTATTTCACTCACTGCGGTTGACCGTCCCATCAATCGGTTTCACAAAATGTTATCGACGTGTGTTTCGTTGAATTATTTCCAAAGCACTGTGCTTTTTAGTTGAAATGTGACTACAGTTGTGATCCAGTTTCAGACACACACTATTGCCACATTTCAGAGAGTAAAAATAGAGCTAAACTCAAAGCAGTATATTAATACAAGCCAGAAAGAAAGTACTTCATACGTTTATTTGCAAATTCTTCTTTGATGGATTATACCTTTCAAACAAGTAGCCATCTCTGTTATTTCTTTCTTTTTTAATGCCGTTAGGAACAAAATGGGATAAGTTGAAGTGTAATGCTACCCAGCGCAGAGAAAGAATAATGTGTGTACATGTTGAAATCACCTGAATTAAATGTTTTGGTTAACCAAAAGCAGACATTGCGTCGGGGCTGCTGTTCTTTTTCAGATATATTCCACAGTCTTAATTGAGGCGAAATAAGTCTGTTTGCAGCCCATTTGGAATGACTGGTTCCAGATACTGAAGAGTGAAAGGAACTATAACTCAGGCACTCACAAGTCGTCGTATTAGATTCTTGTTTGCAATTTCATTTGAAGAACTGTGAAGATCGGGAAAATCACTCTACTGATGCGTTATTTTAAAAAAAGACGACGAGAGTAGCGATTGAAACTCATTTTTCAGAGATGATTTAACTACAGTCATCTTTGTATTTACTGATGCATGACGGACGGTTTAATAGATGTAATTAATAGATGTAATTAATACATTGATGCAGAGGTGGAAACAAGGGAAACAATGATCCAGAGAACCTGTTAACAACGTAGATGATGTTTGATATTAATGTATTTCTGTAAAAGTCAAATCTTTTTATTCTTTTTCTGGGAGTTTAAAAAACCTGAAAACGATAGATTGGTCCTTCATTGCATTTTGTGTTACATTAACACATGCCATAAGCTATCGACTATGTTACAAGTCCCTTAGAATATATATATATATATATTTTTTGTAATAGTGAACAAGGTAAATACTCAGCCTCCTACTGGATACATACTTGTTAGTGCTCTCTAGTGGAGAACCTATGTAGTAAATAAACTATTTCTAAAGTCCTACATTTACTACACGTACCCTAGGACCCAATGTCACGCACCATTGAAAAAGGTAACAAAAAGCAGCTATCATATTTAAACGACAATGCAGATTTTAGGGATAATCCATGGCCTGAATATCATTGGGTTTGACATTCCAAACGTTTGATTAATACTGAAGGGAGAATTGGAGAAATTCTGTCAATCACTGTGTCTGAAACACACAATCTACACACACAGACACTCACACACTCCTCCCTCCCCCCTCCACCCCCTCCTCTCTCTCTCTCTCTCTCTTTTCTCTCTGAATGAATCGTTCCTTGTCTCTGAACTGATGGAGCGATAAAGTTGGTTTAAACAGCCGTAGACACACCGGCACACACTGCCGAGACAGGAACATGTGTTTTACATCAAGAGCTCCCAGCTATACAAGAGCTAATGTTACCATCTGTATGCGTGTGTGTGTGTGTGTGTGTCAGAACAGGAGTGCAACATGTCTTTGCAATCTCTTATCAGCTTTTAATCTCCCTTCAGCAGAGAAAGGGAGACAGAGAGAGGGACAGAAAGAGAGAAAGAGGGAGAGAATAGGCACTCAGCGAGAGAAAGTGATAACCACTCAGTGAGAGAGGGGGACACAAAACTATCCCCTATCTGTCCATCCTCCCATTATTCATTTCGTTCTGCAAAGCTTCTCTGCTTCTTTCCCTACCCTAGGGGAGAAGGACAGAGCGAGGAGTTGTCTGCTTTATTTTATATGTGTGTGTGTGTGTGTGTGTGTGTGTGTGTGTGTGTGTGTGTGTGTGTGTGTGTGTGTGTGTGTGTGTGTGTGTGTGTGTGATTACACTTTTATTGTCTGAATACTTTGGGAGATGTCGATTTTCATCATGGTTTCTTAGGTTACTTAGGAGCGAGACAACATTGTCAACATTCATCCCTCACTAAGGGCTTCCTAGGGACTACTTGACTTTCAAAGTTTGTTTACACCTTCCACAGTGTTGGTGCCGTCCAATTTGCAATGCTGCAGCTTCTGTGACATTCATGTTTGTTTCTTGTTTGCCTATAAAGTTGTCTGTCCAAGAGAATTGGCATGTGGTTGCTGGAATAACATGTAAATATGACTTGTTTGTCAAAACCTCTCAGCAGCTCACAAACTACCAGTTCAGCCAAAAATAAGAGTCATCTAATAGTGGCAAAACTCACAGTATGGGACATCACCGAAAAAAATCTTATCTGTTGGACTATAACCATCTATAATGGATACTCATTTAAACACACACAAAGGTGGTAAAAGTGGGACAAAAACTGGCACATTACAACATGAAATGGTTTTAAAGAGATTAGCTTCCCTAATAACAGTGTACCCAAAGAAGTTTTCTCTAAACTAGAGCACTACTTATTGCTCAGACGGGATAACGTGATTTGTACCTGATTATTGAGCAGATACAGTGCGGGTTTCAAACTAAGTATAACAGGTGTAAAATGCTTCTGGGGCTTAATAGTGCTTAAACAGATTGGAAGTACTAAATAGGGGATTTGGAGAACTCGGTAACAGATGCACATTCCTCTTGCTCAAGCCTGCAGTTCTGGGGCAGTTCACACATTTCAGTAGATGTGAAAGAAGAATGTTCAAATTGTATGGTCTGTCATCCCAGGCTATATGCAAAATTGTGTTTAGAAAAGTCAAATTAGAATATTTATAAAGCTACTGCACCTTAACCAAGGTCATCTGGCAAAGGTTTACTGCTTAAAAGCAATCCAGATGATGTCAAGTAAGCTGTTAACACTGCATGACGCTGTCTCTTAAATACTTCGCAGTGAGTCAGTGTCGACACAAATGGTGCAACCGTCTTCTAAGATCTGAGACCTTAATAGGTAAAAACAAACAACAGAAATCTCACTCATACGTTTTTGATGTAGAGTAAGTATGCTGCGAATGAGAAAGAGGAATTAGCAGTAGTAGTAACTAAACTATCGCCTGCCATTAATTGACAAACCTTTTTAACTCAGACAGGGCAGATTTACAAAACACATGCTAGACTTTAGAGAAACCAATTCCATGATAAAGACACACACACACACACACACACACACACACACACACACACACACACACACACACACACACACACACACACACACACACACACACACACACACACACACACACACACACACACACACACACACACACACACACACACACACACACACACACACACACACACACACACACACACACACACACACACACACACACACACACACACACACACACACACACACACACACACACACACACACACACGAGTCATAACCGTTTTCCCTCTCAGACATTGCATCTGCAGGTGACACATTTCGAAAGACGCAGGAGAGACACTTGTACCTGGAAGTATTGATTGTGAAGGACTTAGGACTCTTGAGCTAATTCAGTTTAAATGCTCTTTGCATGCTGAATGAATTGTTTCTCCTGACTTACTTCCAAGTAACGTATGAGCATATCTCTGTTAAACACAAGATTTCATTGTTGGTTTTGCTCGATTGCTTGTGGAGAAGATTAGTTTGACAAATCTGTCAGTTAAATCAACGCATTGTATTCAATTGGTATGTTTTTTCTTTTTTACTCAGAAGTTCTTTAGTCAAGGACAGACCTACTGCATTTGAACTGAATGTTTTTCATTTAGTTAGAACAGCAATATTGAAAAGAGAAGGAAAGAAAAGCATTATGCACAACAACAGTGTTCAGATTTGGAGGCAGATGTGGGTTACTGCTTACTGTTGCTTACTGCAGGAACACTGATTTTGAAAACTGGCCAAGTGTGTGTGTGTGTGTGTGTGTGTGTACACTTTGAGACCTTATTAGGTTGTACTTGTGGTGATGCTTAACCCCACTCAGAGCTTGGCAGCTTCTCCCCTTCCTCTCTCTATGTCGGACTTTATTTCTCTCTACCCCTGTGTATCCTCTCTCATCTTCCAGTCTTTCTCATCTCTCTTTGCTTTTTCTCTCTCTTGCTATTGTCTCTTTGGAGATATATGTGTCTCTTCCTTTCTTTCTCCTGTCTTCTGCTTGCTCTGTTGGTGGTCTTGAGGTAATGTAACACTTGTTTCCTGCTTGATCTGCAAATAGAGGGCTTTAAATAATGGTGATCTTTTACATATGTTCATCTGTTTGCAAGGTGTGTGTCATACGTACATATACAAATGTGTGGTTGCGTTTTTTTTAACTGTATACAGCATTACACACATTAATACATTAAGTCAATCGCTTTATTACGTGGTATTGACATTTTGTAGGTACATTTCAAACTAACCCTAACCCACCACAATGTAAGGGCAATCACTGGAATTATGTATTTACGAATTGGTTGTTTCGTTTGCATACATTTTGTTCACACGTTGCTGTGTATTTTGCACAATGTAACTGATCAACAGTTAGTGGCTTTAATATACCAACACTGCGCCATCGAAGAAAGTGAAGAACAAGACTGCTGGGAAGTAAAAATTGATGTTAACAATACACAAAATAAAATATATAAAAAGACGCCTTGTGAATGATTTAGGAGAGATCTCAGGAAATTACTTAGTCAGCTGGAACAGTGTTATTATTACTGATAAAAAAAGATTCAAACAATACCAAACTTAATTAGTAGACTTCAGACAGTTGAATGAAATGTCACTTCTGTCGTTCTAACAGTTTCCTATTTGACTCACAGTTTTATTTCAGCATGGTTCACAAGTCTGAGGTAGCAGCATCACACTTGCAAATCTGAGACAAGACAGAGATGTTCTTAATCAGTGAGCTGTGTTACATCAAAGGAATAACACGGATCCACTTTCAGAGAGGATTTTCTCTCTGAAATGGGTTTGGTTATCTTGGTGACCTGAACCGAAAATGCAGGAATGAATGTAGGACTGAAATTGGATTCTATGGGACTTGGCTTAAATACCGAAATAATTATGTTTCAGTTAGAAAGACTGATCATGGTTCCAGCATCTCCGGGGGAAGAGCTAAAACAGTGTTTTAATCGTGTTTAGTATCTGGTGCGAATCGACAAATGAGGCAATGTTTCCTATGTTTTTCTCTGATGGGAAACACACAGACGACAGATACAGCCAGATTCAAGAGGCACTGAGTGTGTTTGTGTGTGTGAGCTTTATATCAATGTAGATGTTTTTGCAGTAAAATCATAAAGAAAACTTGGAAAATGTTCAAGGATGTGAACAACACACACACACACACACACACACACACACACACACACACACACACACACACACACACACACACACACACACACACACACACACACACACACACACACACACACACACACACACACACACACACACACACACACACACACACACACACACACACACACACACACACACACACACACACACACACACACACACACACACACACACACACACACACACACACACACACACACACACACACACACACACACACACACACACACACACACACACACACACACACACACACACACACAGTTTATCTGCACCTGGTCTATTAAGGAACAGGATAGATGGGACTAGGGGACCTGTCTGTATGTATGTGCACAGACTCAGAAGCCAAACATCTGCAACAGTGACGCACTTCAAGTCACAGCACACACAAAAACATGCAAGAAAGTATGAATTACGCAATTATTAAACTGATATTCAACAGAACCAAGTTCTCTCACTACTTGCTTTGTCAATAAAGTCAGATTTCTTTACTCACATGAGTGGGAACCAATTACATTTGTATTAGATATTTTAAGCTACATCACAATGCATTATACGTTTTGTTCATTTAGTTATTCCTGCTGTCTTTGTCAGGTTCTGTTGACATTCTTTATGTGGTTTCCTTATTAGTTGTTTCTACAGTACATTAACTATTGGCCTACCCCAGGTCAATATTTCACATTTGAAAATATATCATTCTAAAAAGGTTTTAATACATCGGTCACAGTTTCTAAAGAATTGTGAACAGCATGTGTTGTAAGTCCGGTTTTTTATAAATATAGTTGTATTATGTTGAAGCGGAAACTAAGGACAGAGGATGTTGTATGCTGTGCTGATTGTAAAATGTGAAATATTTGGCTATATAAATAAATTGGACTTGAAATCCCAACTTTTGCTTTAAACCTGCATCTTTCCCAAAGCACAACATGTCTGTTCACACTGGTGAGGAGGAAACTCATCCAAACCTTAATCCGAATAATTGATTGTAATTATGACGGGAGAAGCAGTGGTAAGGAAGATCAAAAACTTGTTAGCAGCAAAGACTCGGCTCTCACAGCACAACCGGACTGTAATGTCTTTAGCTGTGGCTCGCTCCACTGAGCTACACAGGACCACTGAAACACAATAAACGTCGATATATAGTCTGGGAGTATACAAGTAGTTGTGTTGTAAGCTGTGCTGAGCTGAGTCGGTTCCTGTTGTGTTGCACAGCCAGATAGAGGAGAGAAAAAGAAGAGAAAGAGAAATGGTCTTAAGGGAAATCGGGTATACAAGATGCATCATGCCAGTGACACACACACACACACACACACACACACACACACACACACACACACACACACACACACACACACACACACACACACACACACACACACACACACACACACACACACACACACACACACACACACACACACACACACACACACACACACACACACACACACACACACACACACACACACACACACACACACACACACACACACACACACACACACACACACACACACACACACACACACACACACACACACACACACACACACACACACACACACACACACACACACACACACACACACACACACACACACACACACAAAGAATTCCTAATGAGTGAAGAGCTCACAGGGGACAGACAGACAGAGAAAGGGAGGAGTTAAGGGAGAGACAGACAGAGGAGGAGAGAGAAAACTGATGTTTCCTTTGTGCTTCCACCCCATATCAAGTATGCACAGTGTTGTGCTAGTTACTGAAAACCAGTAACTAGTTACCATTACTAGTTACTTCATTTCAAAAGTAACTCAGTTACTTTACTGATTACTTACACCAAAAAGTAATGCGTTACTGTGAAAAGTAACTTTTTAGTTACTTAAAAAAAGGGCTCCCATTAATGCCCTTATAGCCTTCATTTCAGTAGGCTACTGTTATTGCATTGGAGAATAATACAATCTGTTGATCAACTTGACATGCATTATATGCAATCTGGATTGCATCGATATTAGCTGGCTTTCCATTTTTGTATATTCTTTCTCCAGGTAGTTGGAAAAAGTTTTCCGTCCCATATGCCGTGTGCCGCCCGGACATGGTATCATGCTAACTAGCTCCCTGAAAGTGGGTGACTCCACTGTAGCAATAGCCTGCATGTGTTCTACAACATACCGTGCAATGGCTTTATCGACTTTTCCCTGGCTAGCAGTCCCTTGGTTAAAATCCAGCCGCTGTTGCTTAGGTGGAGGTGGAGTGGCGTCGGCTGAGTCTCTGTGGTCTTAGCTACTAGCTTCGTCCCAGCATGTTGTTTTTGCAGATGTTTTAAGAGATTTGAATTACTGGTTTGGGAAGTAGATAGGATCTTTGACCCGCCAAGACACAACTTACATTTAACAGAAACTTTATTTTCTTTGTGCTCGACAAAAGTGAAATAGTGAGAATATCTCCAGGTGGAGAAACTAGACTTGAGCTCCGCCGCCGCCATGATAGTCTTGTTAGTAAACAACACAAACACGCCCACAGCCCGTCTCCGCATGTGACACATCTAAGTACATTTACTCAAGTACTTAAGTTCAGTTCTCATCTCTGTTCGCCTGGCTGTTGACTATATAAAAAAACTAACGCAGTAACGCACCATGTAGTAACGGTAACTGAGTTACTGAATTTAAAAAGTAATGCATTAGAGTACTAGTTACTGCCAAAAATAACGGCGTTACAGTAACGCGTTACTTTGTAACGCGTTAGTCCCAACACTGAGTATGCATAGCACCGTGAGAGTATTATAAGTTTGAGGGTGGGCATTTCCACAGAAAGGAGTTAAAAGTGAAAATCTCCACTTAAAACACACACAACATTGCCAATCGCCTTGGACCGCCAAGGTTGCTATGGCATTGCTTGCTCACAAACACACAAACACTTTTTCACTGTGTTTCTATTGGTCTCTTTCTGTGACACACACACACACACACACACACACACACACACACACACACACACACACACACACACACACACACACACACACACACACACACACACACACACACACACACACACACACACACACACACACACACACACACACACACACACACACACACACACACACACACACACACACACACACACACACACACACACACACACACACACACACACACACACACACACACACACACACACACACACACACACACACACACACACACACACACACACACACACACACACACACACACACACACACACCAAAGCAAGGTGTGACTAGATGTCCATAGGTGAAGTGGATTAAGTGTTAAAATGACTAGTCGAACCAGTGTGTGTGCATATTCTGTTCATGATTGAGTGTGTGTTCTTATGTGAATCTGAATATGAGTACAGCTGTAGCTTCTTTACTCACATTGTTTTCTTGCTGCAGCAAATCAGTTGTGCTGATGTGATGATGATATATTAATATTTCCTATTAAACTTTGCCAAAATACACAAAAGGAGTGATGATTGGCAACCAACAGCAAATGACATGCAGGTGGGAAAGCAGGTTAAGGTAAATGGTCATAGATTGCCGCTGTGGTTTGGCAAGTTATCTGCCTATAAGTAAAATAACTGGCAAATGTTTTGCCTTGCATGCTGAAACCCAATTTCACAGCTGTGTTGAAACATTCCCTCACTCGCTTTAATGCTACAAGATGCATCCTCCCACTGAAGGCAAGATCAAAAGTGTTTCTCCTAAACGCATATCAGCAAGGGAATAATAATAGGAGAAGTAAGGATATAAGTGACTTTTAAATCATATGTTTAACAGATTGTTCTTCATTAGGTGTTTCTGCCGCAGGACATTTTTACGTAAAATAGCCTGGATATTCTGATGGATATGAACTGGAAAACAGTCATTTGTAGTCATTTACCAATCTGCTTTCAGTCATTTACTGGAAGCCGCTCATTTTCTCCAGCCCCTTTTCTCCAGCCCCTTTTCTCCCATTTGTCAAATTACATCAGTCACTATTATCAAAGCAAGGCCTGATTGTGTGAAGGAACCTCAGATTAAAAGAAGAGCTGAGGAGGGGAAGGGGGAGCCAGGAGACAGAGGAGAGGGGAAGGCAAGCAGAGATTTCAAATTAACTATTGGTCAGGGGTCAGATGGACATTTAATCTAACCAATCAGCTTCCTAATTACACAAGTGCTGCCAGAAAGGTGTACCCATTGCATGTGTGTGTGTGTGTCTGGAAAGCATTGCGTGTAGAGGTCTTGTTGTAGCAAAATGATCATCTGGCCTCAATATTGGTTCCATGTGTGTGTACACACACACACACACACACACACACACACACACACACACACACACACACACACACACACACACACACACACACACACACACACACACACACACACACACACACACACACACACACACACACACACACACACACACACACACACACACACACACACACACACACACACACACACACACACACACACACACACACACACACACACACACACACACACACACACACACACACACACACACACACACACACACACACACACACACACACACACACACACACACACACACACACACACACACACACACACACACACACCGTAGTGAATTGCTCCCAAATTACACAGAGAGAGAGAAACATACAAGCACCAAGGGACTGGGTGTGCAAGCCATGGCAGAAAAACACTGAGAAATATAAAAAGAACACACACACACACACATATGAACACACACACACACGGACACACACGCACGTCACACACACGGACACACACACACACACACACACACACACACACACACACACACACACACACACACAGACTTCCAGTAGTGTGTGTGTAAGATGATTGTAACAGTAATTGATGTAAACGTCTAAATTACAGCTAGGAGCTAAAATAACCACTGTGTTTTACCGTTGCCATGTCGACATGATGAAAAACACCTGGTTGGTTCACTGGCGGGAAGGGTGGAACATCTGTGTCACGGCGGACCAGTTTAACCAATCAAAAGGCTGTGTGTGTAAGCGACATGTGTCTGAACCAATGAAGCACTCACTGGGAAGAGAAGACATCTGAATAGATGGCATGTTAGGCTCAAGTCAAACTAATCATAACACATTACGAGATATAAACCACTGTATTTTCTGTAAATGTATTTCAGTTCAAGATGCTTGGATAATCGCAACCAATGTAAGGCTAGTGCAATACTTTTAATGGTTTTTCCTTCTTTGGTGCCAGACTGGTGCAGTTTGTCAAAAATGGGGCAATTTACTGAGTGCCAGTAAACGTTAGGCAATCACACAGGAAAGTCTCTTCTAATACTGCACGGATCCAAGAAAGGAGAATTCCTCATCTTGCTGCGTCCCTTCCACAGGAAGGTCAATGTTCTAGGTCAGCTACCCGGCATCAGTCCTGGAGCAATAATGTTTCAATGTTTTGCTCAAGGACACTTCAGGAGAGGAGGTACTGATCAAGCGGATTGAGCCTGAGCTTTCATCCGAGTGACTACAAACCACACTGACAAATCCTGGGTTTTTAAGTCAATGTAGAGTACTTTTTATGACTGATGACTGAATTTAAACTTTTGGAAGTAGTGTGACTTGGTAAAAAAGTCATGTTTCCCAAGCAGGTTGGGAAGGAACACTTGACTTTTATGCTCTTTCAAACCCATGTTGGAATCAGTCAATCTTACAATTCAAAGGACCCTAAATAGGAGGATTAACATCCAAACATGAGCCAAGAAATATTCAAGAAAATAAGCTACTATTTGATTGGTGTGAGCCAAAAACACCAGGCTGTCACCTTCCCACTACACATGTTGTCAGATGCAATATATTGGTAAGCGTGGCATGTGTGGAATAGTCAAAATGGTTCCAAATGTGGTGAAAATGGTGTAATTTGCTTTTCAAGCCAAGTGTAATGTTCCTAGCAGACAATGAGACTGCTGTGGACTGTCACATTGCGTAAAGCCACACACACACACACACACACACACACACACACACACACACACACACACACACACACACACACACACACACACACACACACACACACACACACACACACACACACACACACACACACACAC
>JAPTMU010000272.1:42500-120000 GCA_028583405.1 Pogonophryne albipinna
AGGTGAGTTGTCCTTTGAGAGAAATAAGGAAAATAAAAGAAAAAGAATTAAAAGAAAAAAGGGAGGGATGGGTCGATGCCAAGGAGAAAAGAAAAAAACAAGTGAAGATTCTGAAGACACACACAAGCACATAAGAACAACACACACACTCACAACCTAAGTGTTTGGATGAAATATCACTTGGGCCTTTTGTTTCTGCTTTTTGTCTCCTTTTAATCCTTCGCTCCATCCCTACTAACCCATTCCCTCCACCATTG
Source organism: Pogonophryne albipinna (assembly GCA_028583405.1). NCBI lineage: Eukaryota > Metazoa > Chordata > Actinopteri > Perciformes > Artedidraconidae > Pogonophryne > Pogonophryne albipinna. Next base: position 42,758 of record JAPTMU010000272.1, read on the forward strand.
CTCTTCCTTCAGCCCTCTCTCCTGCAGCCTCTCTGCTTCTCACTTGCCATTTAAAAAGAGTCAATTTGTATTTTGGGCGGATTTACTTTTTGTAATTCAGACTCAGCCCTGTTGCGTCAAAGGCTGCATTTTGAATTGGAGCAAAAGTCTGTGTGTGTGCTATGTGTGTTCTTAGGTGTGTGTGTGTGTGTGTGTGTGATTGTGTGTACTAAGCTGTTTTGGATGATCCTTTGCATTAGTGCTCCTCCCTTACCCTTTCCCAGTGATGATTCAACCTCAGCCTGTGTGTGTGTGTGTGTGGTTTTATACGCATTTCAGACGTGTCAGCTCATGCCATGGAAACTGAGAATAAATATTGTCAAGTGAGGGGGGAAAGGGAGAAATATAGTAGCAAAGGTAATATATAAGGAGGCAATTGAAGTAAGAATTCATGTGTAGCATCTATAATGAATTATTAAATAGTTTTTCTTTCCTCCCTGTCTCTCTTTATTCTCCCTACCTTCAAACACTCACCACCTGTCTCACTAAACACAAATCATTTCGATACATACAGTCTACATGGACCCTGGCGGACATGGGTCTACCACTACAAACTCAATATGCAGCCATACATTGTTTGAACTGACATAAATATGCTTTGAATTTTAGAGGCAACCCTTGAGTTCCCAGAGATAAGAAAATATTGGTATCTGAATTCTGGCGAAATGTTCAAATTCCCATTTAATTGCAGCGCAACTCCTTAAAAACATTTTGGTTGGACAATTTTTTCTCACTGTAAACGTCATATAGTTTCAATGAAGAGTTTGGAAAAAGCTGGTACAGAAGAATAAAGGCACTGTTAGATTGTGAAATACATGACTTTACTTTGATTCCCACCGTCAGATGAGAAGATCCATGTTAATCTCATGTGTATGGAGCTAGAGTAAGGATATTCTTGATATGGACAAAAACGCCCACCAACCATGAAGCTTCATTCATGACATTGAAGTTCTGAATCAACTTTTGAATTCTGTGCGGCCTTTTTTTTGCTTGTCTATTCATTCCGTTTAAACACAATATTTTTTGGGGTGATAATGTAAAAAATGTATGGCAATTGAAAATGTATTTGATAAACTCAATCAAACCCTCAAATTCTGTTTAGCCCTTCTTCCAATCTTCTTCTCTTCCTCAAATTGTTCCTCCCCTTTCTCTCTCACGCATGCAGTCTCTCCCTCTGTCTCACTCTCTCTCGCTCTCTGACAGACACACACTGCCCCACCCATGATAATGAGTAAACCTCTTGCTGCCCCACCCAGTCCAGTCTGCCAAGTTACTGCCAACACCTAACACACGCACACACACACACACACACACACAAAAACACACACACGCACAAGACCTACCCACAACTTGTACAAATAAGTCATACAGTCCTCACACACTGACATATACACACACACCACAAACACTACAGTTAAACTCAATACCACCACTCACCCATGTACACACTCTATACACACACTCACACACACACACAGTTCAGTCTATTCTGTTCTAATGTGATCATAGTCAATAAGCTCTGTGGCGCTGGCAAACCACAGTCTGTTCCTACCAGTCCATGACATCACTGTGAAGAGAAACACATTGTGGGCTGCTAAGTAGGAGGAGGAAACTGACTGACAGGTGGTAACGATGGGAACTGTCAATTTGCCTCCCCGTTGCTGTAGCAACAGGAAAGTTACTCTATGTTGTGAGTATGTATGTTCTAATTTTACAAAAGTTGGATTCAACATATGGGAAAGGAAATGATGTCAGTGGATCATACGCACATGGACAAAAGCTCAGATATGATAGGAACAAGCGCAAGAATGTGGGGGTGCTCGTACACACTTAGCTCGCCGATCTGCACAAGTGCTTTAAATATGAGGGAAGAATTAGAGATCTCATTGTAGCTGTTCCCAGCATGAAGTCTAATCCTCACATCTGATTCAAAGGAAACGAAGATGAAGGCCTATTAATAGAAGCACTTTGACAGCTAATGCTCTCAGCAGGTAGGATCTGGCTTTAGAGATCTAGCTACAAAGGCCTTCTTTCAGGGAGTCAGAGCTCAAAGCTTAAACCAGGGTGTAAATGAGACAAAGGAGAACGATTTGGCTGAAGGAGAGAATGAGGTGAATGTGAAACAGAGGGATGTTAAGAATGAGCGAAGTAGAGGGTGGGCACTTTTTCTGACTTACCCGTAGAAGGGATTGGGACTCCTCTTTAGCGGCTCCTCCCTTCTCCTGTCCTCCTCCTCCACTCCCTCCTCCTCCTCCTCCCCCTGTGAACTGTGGGTGCATCCGGCTCTGTTTCTCCCCTCCACCTGCACCTGCAGTGGCTCCTCCTGGCCTTCCTCCTCCATACAGCCTGGCATCTCCCAAAAGTGACTTGGTATCTCCCAAAAATGACTTGGTGTCTCCCAGGTAAACCATGCTAGGCGAAGTCACGCCTCTTTTCTGCTGCGAAGCCTCATGATTGGCTGAAACAAATGACAGTGAGAGGGGGGAGGAGAAAAGAGAGGGGCTCCCACCTCCTGCTCCTCTGTCAGGTCTCATTCGCTCCTTAGGCACCCAGAGTAACCCGTGGGCCTGCTCACCTCCTCTCTCTCCCAGTCCTCTCGTCTCCCCAAGCACCCAGCCTTTCTCCCGCTCTCTTTCTTTCTCCTCACCTCCCTCACTTTTTACCACCCGTCCTGCCTCTTCTCGGCCTCCTTCGGCCAATCGTCCCTCAGGTGGTGCAAGGGAGTAAAGGAGGCGAAGATCCCCCTTGCTTTCCTCTTTAATGGCTAAGGTAGAGGGAGCTGAGCAGCCATTGGCTAGGAGTGTTAACGAAGGCGTGAGTGAGGTGGGTAAGGAAGTCAATGACGAGGGAGAGGAGTCATGGCAGTGGGCCGAGTTAAAATGGTCGAGGAGGGCTGACGAATCAGGAGCCGTGAAATCACAGCGTCGACAACGGCTACACGCGTGGACACGCCTGCAGAGAGAGAGAAAAGCTGAGTGAATGATCAACAAATAAATACAAACTTAAATTCAGATCAGCATAATTCCACCCTACTGTAAGTATATACATAAATGGTGTTTTTGTAGGTTTTTCAACAGTTGAAAAATAGATTTTGTTATTATGAGTTATCTTTAATTCAACAGTGAGTGAGAAGACATCACGCTAACAAATGTTATTGTTACTTCACAAATGAATTAACATTTAACTACATTATTTTGTCTGACCTTTCAATCGATTATAATTGTAAAAAGCATTCCAATAGCTTTGAATGCGCTGTATATGAAAGACATTCCAAAAATGTTTGCAATCGATCACATTTGGACGAAAACAAATCCACTTTCCTCCAACCACTCAGGTAGAGTTTCACAGAGCTGCGGCCAAAAAGTGACTCAGTGTTCCACTATATCACTATGAATTAGGACAAAACTGAATGAATGTAAATGAATCTGAATGAGAAGAAATTAATCACCCATCAACAAACCACCATCACTTCCTGTTAGCAAGGCTCTGACTGAACAGCTATACACTTGATGCACAACATCAGGCTTTTTCCTGGCTCAAAAAACTGCTTTGATGCTTCCTGTGCGGGCCAAGAGAATAATCAATGGCCCATCGATAACAAGAACTTGGACTCCCGCATGTGGCGTCTGTAGGTGGGCACATTATGGGCAGCTTCTATATTTTCAGGGCTTATAGGTAAAAAGTAAAACCTGTCAAATATAAATATACACATTTGTGAGTGTATATACTGTATACTGTATACACACACACACATATACATACTTATAGTACAATACCATTTTATATTTTGTGTCTACTAATATAATCAAATGTATTCACTGTCGAATTTATCGATTATGCTGAAAGTACACTTTGAACAAAAAAAATTCCAACATGTCCATTGTCCTTATTATTTTTGTTTAGAGAGAAGTAGGAGTCCATTTGGAGCATTGTTATGCAATCAAGTCACGTGTGCATGTTTGACTCAAAGTAGGATGAACATTTCTCCACTTATTTAACTCACATCTCATCCAAAGCAGCAATTTGCACGACACTACTGTTGTCTTCGCTTGAGTTTTTCTGAACAGTGACTTCTCATTACTTGCCATCCTGCTATGGGAGTGTTTTATAATACTGGAATATAATCATTCAAAATATGTCATTCCAAACATCTAAGGACTATGAAATTGTCATTTTTCTGTTCCAGCCCTGCTCATGCATATGGATTCGTCATGAGAATCTGCCAAAAACAATTCTCCATGCAGGAAAACAGACAACTCGAGCACTTATGCTGCATTCATACATAACGCCCCTTGCCACTCTACAACCAACCAAACAGAGTCTCCTTAATATGCCGCTCTATTTAACCTGCCAGATTTCTCTCTGTGCATTGCTTGCTGCTGCTATTGCTGCAGCTACTCTACGTCGCTGCTGCTTGCTGCCCCACCGCCACCCCAGCTTCCACCCCAGCTTGTAGGCTCAGGGGTTTGTTATTTAATCATCGTGCTATGTATATGGAGTGATGAGGCCCGAGCCTAGACGCCAAACTCAACTATATGCTGCTTCTAATAAACATGTTAAAGAAACACGTGAGTTGTCTGACTGAAATGAAACTTTAAAGGACCAGTGTGTATTTTAGGAGAGGATCTGTTGGCAAAAACTAAAATTATATATATAATTTTAGTTTTTTCATTAGAAAAATAATCAGCTACATGTCTATCAGCCCCGAACAGACAAACCAAACACTGGCCTTTTAGTGGCCGCTTAAATGTAGTAATGCAAATGGACTTCAAGGCCACTGTAGAGGGTGTCTAACAGTTCTGGCCGACATATTTTTTGCTAAATTTAGATAATATTGTAATGACATGTAGGTTCAATCAATGAAATGTATACGTTTAAAAATAAATACAGTGCTGTGCCTTTTTCTGTTGCCTCAGTTTCTCTGTATACATTAGTTACTGTTTTGTCCCTATGTTGCCCTTTATCCAGTGCTGAAGAAAACAAACTTCCTAGGTAATGACAGATTCAAGTTGAGGCTTTAAAAAGCATCTTGATAAGATCAACCTAGTCAAGGTATTTGTAAAAATTTGTGAAATGTGTGTGTGAGTAAAGTACACCTTGTACCTAATGGACTTAAATGTCTCCAGATGCTGAACAAAGACACAGTGGCCTCTCTGTTTGTCATCACCATACACATGCGCACACACACTACATATGCATGCCCTTTCGCTGGTACTCTCACACACACAAACATACACATGATAAATAATACAAATAATATATATAGATATATAAACAAATCATCCATTCCACACAAGTTATGATCCAATCCTCCTTTACTCTGAAAACTGTCAACCACCATGTGTTCGTACATACATTCAATTAAATGATGTCCTAGGAACATTTGCAACAGAACATCAAAACATCAAACAAATTAAGAAACACTCTAAAAGCATTACTTATACAGTTTTAAACTGTCCTTAAATAACATGTTTTTTCGGTTCTTTATATTATATGAATTAATGCTAATGCTAGTGTATGTCGGGTACAACATTCTCTCCTAAATGTTCTTTTTGTAGTAGTGGAATATGTTGTTTATGATAGCTCACACTCAACTTGTTAATATAGATAAAAACATAGTTTCATATTTGATTCGTTTAGGCTTTTAATCTGCTCACAAAAGCTAACCAAAACGTCATTTAATATGGTAGCGACAACCCTGCACATGTTTTGCTTTTGTATGTGCACCTTAAGTTGACAATCTAATAGGTCAGCATTTACTACATTTCTCAAATAACAAGTGTTTTTTTAGTGTCACAACCCTTGCCGTCTCTGAGGTCAGCACACACCTGCATGTGTGACATCTACACACATACACACACTAACCAAGTGCTAGTAATTATAGTGAGAGCAAGGCAGTATTTATTCAATACCAAACGTTTTTAAAAAGAGTTTAGAAAGTGTAATAATGTTTTGAAGGCCAAACATTCTAAACTATCACAGGAAAGTGCATGTGTTCTTGTGGGTTTGTGTCTGTACCTTACACACTTCAGTACCTCAGTGAGGGTGTTTGTGTGTAGAAGTTGAAAGGGAGATTGATTAGTTTGCTTCACATGGTAACTTCTCTCCCGACACCTCAGGCCTTTGTTCTGAGCACCCTAAAATTAAATCCTGCATTTTGTTGTCTGAAACTTGGTCTTGGAATCCTTTAGTGTTCAGGTGATTTTTACTCGTGGTGAGAAACTGGCTTTATTTCAGTTTCATTTGATTTTAACTCAGAGATTCAGAGCTACGATTTTGTTAAGGACGTGAGTGGACTGTTGAATCCCCTCCACACTCTTCCATTCTGCCTCTTGCTTTGTCGCCTTTCTCTCACTTTCACCCTTGGTTTTTTGTCTTTCTTTCTCCTTGCCTCATACAATACATCGTCTTTTTTTTCTTCCCTGTCTGTCTGTAACTCTTTTCATTCACTCTCCATCTTCTTCTTTTCTCTGCTCTCACCATGAAATGAATCAAACGCTTAAATCTTTCATTGATTTGCAGCAGAAATCTGTATTAGATGGCTCTGTCAGACTGTCATTTTTTGTGTGTGTTTATGTGTGTGCCAGAAAGCAAGAACTTGTGTATGTGACTCTGTTTATGAGCATATATCAAGAAGCAATTCAGATCTGCAATCTAAATCAATACTTAGTCAAAAAGATTTCACACAATCCTGATTTCCCTTTCAGCCTCACAGTCTGTATCCTGTCCCTACTTTCCCACTCCACCCCTCTCTCTTTTTCCCATCCCAACTCATAGCCTTCTCTATCATTGTCTGGCTATGACACTGTAAACTCATGTGTGTGTGGGTGTGAGTGTGGGCAACATATTGGCTCTGGAGTCTGGTCTGACCTTGTCAGGCTTTTAAAAGTCTGTGAAACTGAGCTTCTGACTTATTTACCGTTAGACACATACAATCAAAAGACAGCGTTTTACTGCTGAGCAAGTGAGCATCATATGAAAAATAAAACAGGTTCAAACAATCTTTAGTTTTTTGGTTGTACACTAACAGAATGATCCTCTTTAGACAAAGATGCTCCAGGAAGGATAGTCAGTAAAAGTACCAGTTGCAGTCATAAATATAAGATAACACCTATTTTACAAATCAAAGTCTGTATACATGTCTTGGGGAGTATTACTGCAGAAGTAAAACAAGTTGTATAAAGCCTGTTGTGGCTCCAGAGGGAGCTGCATGCAATTTAATTGCATCACTTGGGGAAAACTGAAACACAAAAATTGAAAAGGGAAAATATATCTGGCCTCTGTACCTGCTCTTCTTCTGTGCTTGAGGCTCGCTGCTCTAGGCTACATTTCCTGCTGCTATTATAACCCGACCTAATCTCTGACTGAAATATAGCCGTCAAGTTGCATTGTGCGTAACGTAGGCAGCAGGTTTTGGAAGGGAAGAATGTGCGGAATAAAAAAAGAAATCTCGGGTTCTGCTGCATCCATTTTTATGCTTAAAGAAAACTGTCCATATCCAGTCTGGTGTTTATACAGGAGCAGTGCTAAATCGGTAGTGATGGATTTTCAGAGTCTCATGTCGCAGAGTTGATTCCAAGATTAGATTAAGCCATAGTAGCTCAGCCGGAAAGGGAACCTGTTGCTGACCTTCTGGTGAACAGAAAGTGAGAGGCTCATTTTCAACTTCTGATAAGTTTCAAACTGTCAGTGTTTGAAATGTACACGATTCTAGCACTGACAAAAGGCAATGTCATAAATCACAGAATGAAATGGGCAAACAAATGAGTGATGGTATCCACAGGCTGAAATACTGCAAACAGAAACAAAACTATTATAGATCTGGAGACCAATCAAAAATTGGTATCTCAACTCAGTATAGATATAGTAAAATACTGAAAAACAACAAATCTGTGAATATCTATGAGTAAAACCTGGGGGGAAAAACATCATTTGGAATTATATAAAATACCAATAATAGTATTATATTTATGTTTTCCAATCCCATGTCTCTTACCTGTAGTGTCTGAAAATCTCTTCTTCCACTTCTGTGATAAAGTGACACTTTGTACAAGAGTACTCCTTCTCTTCTCCTCTCCCCCCTTCCTTGTCGCCCCCGACATCTTCTTCAGCCTTGACATGTGGGGATGCCCCCTTCAGGTTGATCAGGGTGTGGCAGCTCTCGTAGTGCTGGAGCAACACGTCGATGTCGGTGGTGGCAAACGCACACTGATCACACAAGTGGGTGACACCTGGATAAAAAAAAACAGGACCCAAGAGAAAAAAGATGAGGATGATGATTCTATTGGTGGAATTTTCAGACTATTGGGTTGCAGATTAGACTTGTCCAAAGGGGGATTTGTTTAGCATGAAACACTTGAAATAACTAAAGGATAAGTTCAAAAAGAAAGTAGAAAGAAAGTGAGGTCAAATAAAACTATTTCTGCTCAAAGTTAGCAATGATTGAGAGTCAGACTTAAACATGTCAGATGTGTGTATCTCACACTGCACTGTAACTTTTATTCATGTACCTTTGTTATTCATGTTGTATTATCTGTGTTTTTAAATGCCATTTTATATCTTTGCTTTTAAAAGAGTATTTTTAAATGCCATTTTATAATATGTTTCTTAATGCTCTTAATGTCTTTCATTTTTGTAAAGCACTTTGAATTGCCTTGTGTTGAAAGGTGTTATATAAATAAACTTGCCTTGCCTATTGACATACAAAAAAAGACAAAACCTGCCCGATAATGTATGCCTTTGAATACCTTGTGTGACGACAGGATGTGCAGGGTTAGAGAGGTGAGAACTTGATCCTGAAATCACACCAGAGTCACCCCGAGGATAAGGAGGGGTCATGCTGGGGGAGGTGGAGGTGGCAGGTTTTGATCCCACGCTGTCCTGCTGCTTGGTGGACGTAGAAAACTTGGAGCAGCACTTAGGGCAGTTGGGTTTCCGACAGGCAAAGGGGTGAGACACCTATTGATGACACAATGTTTAGTGAGAAGTAGCATGGATCTTTGCATGTTTTAGTGACTGATAAAACTGTGCACGAGGTGAATTTTGACTGTTTACTCTTGTTGTGATGGGATTGTGTTTTACACAGTAGATGTCAGAGGGGACCAGTATGAATGTGCATCATTAACTGAATGATGCCACCCCCAATTTTGGCTGTTAACCATCCTTTTTGTATTTTTAACAGCTGCAGCAGCCCTCGTTAGGCAGCTGGCACAAAGGAGGGTGTGGAGTGTGTGTAGGTGGATAGGGGAATTTTAACCAGGCTGCAAATTAGAACAATTAACTTTTAAACTTGTTCATATATTACAGTTTATTTTCTTGTGCTTACAGAACAGCTCAATTCTAATTGCCAAGCAAACACCAATACACCGAGCAAATAAATATTTGAATATTTGATTAATCTCACCTCCCCTAGGTGCTTCTGGGGCTGACAGAGGCCCTGTGGACAGTACATGCAGTGCTGAATGCAGCAGCGGTGGATGGAGTGATTGTGCTGGTAGTGCAGTAGTAACGGTGCTACTACGATCACATCAGCACTGTGGGCCATAGAGTACCGGAAATCACACAACTGACAGTTATAACTGGTCACGACTGCTTCTGAATCACTGCTGTTTGGGTCTCCTAGGAGCAGAAAACAGAGCAAAGGTCTGTTAAATAAAACTGTGTTTGGGTAGAAAAACAAGAGTCAGGAATTTGTGAAACAAGGAGAGGCAAGTCGTGTCAAGCACTATAATCAATAAAAAGCAAGGGTCAAGTGTTATTGTAGTACTTCTAACAGCAAATACTGTAACTACAAGTCAGTCTCGAGGAAGAGCATCATACAAATTAACAATCATCAGACTGCTATTTCTTACACATGATCATTAATCTTATTCTCCATTAATGTAGACACTTTCTACTGAAAAACACGTGAAGCAATTTACAACCACATTTCACTTTCTCATGTTTCATTACCTTGGCTCGTGCCGGAAGGGTTGGATGATAGATCTTTGCGGCTTTTGGAGGACACGTGGCCTCTCTCTCCTCCTTCTCTCCTCCCTCCTCTGTCCCTCTCTCTCTCCACCCCCCCAGGGCTAGAGTTACTGGGGCTCATCGTCCCTCCCATGCTCATTCTGTGTCTTTGTTCAAAGTGCTCCAACAGCTTCTCTGAGCCTCCTGACCACTCACAACTCCAGCTACAGAATTTACACCAATAATACGTCTGCACAGCATCGTGACCCGGCTCCCCTGTCCAGCTGGACGAATCAGAACACGCCCTGACTGGGATGTAGTACCCGGCCAAGGAATCGTCTTCCGCTCTCACTGCGACTCGCTCGGCTCCATCCAAGATTTGACTCCTCCCCTTCCCCTGGTTGTCGTGCGTTGCCAGGTTATTGGAGGCCAGCAGGGGAGTGGTTGGCGGAGTTTTAACTTTGTTTGGATGCGAGGACACAAAATGTTGTTCAAGTTCTAAGGAATTACTGCCCATGTAGGTGAAGTTGCAGAACTTGCAGCGAAAGTACTTTGTGTTCCCCTGGCAGTCAGAAGTCTTTCGGCCAATACCAATTAGCGTGCCACCTAGCGTCACCTGTTGACAGGCAGAAAAAAGAAGGACAAAGAAAACTGTAACATCTGGATAAAAATCTTATTTATCCTACAGACATACAACTTGAATTTCAAAAAGATATGGGTGAAGTAAAAGAAACATGACTTGGCAACACCGCCATTACCACCAAATAATACATTCATCAATGTCATTTCTAAATCCTGGGCAGTATATTTTTGAGAGACGTGTGAAATGAGCTCACAACAAAGGTAATCCATCATTTTCTACATGTCACTGTAGATAATTAAAGGCTGCTCAAACCAACTGACCAATAACAAATCTATCAGGCTCTACTGTAGTATCCAAAGTATCAGGCCAAGATTTTGCATTACTGAACGAGCAACCTGACACTCGTCTGTTTTTTATTAGGTTAGCCCCTTGACTGTAGGAGATTCTATTGTGCTGCTGACTATACTGGTGAGCAGGCATGCTGGCGAGTCTTACACTGACATTAGACGTAAGACTTTAGTATATGGATTTGTATCTTTGATTTAATGCTGACTATTGGCAGTCTTTCAATGGAGATTTGGCAAGAACAAAATGCAACCGGTAAGCTTCATTTTAGGTGAGCTAGGACATATGGTTATATCATTTTTTACATTAAGCTTGATACTTCAAGTGCAAATGTCGTTTTGGTTATTATCTTAATTAATACATTATTGCGTACACTTTCTTTTCATGCTCTTCATTATGAACTCTGAAACATTAATGTACTTTCAAAATGAATCTTCTATTATTCATTTGTTCTTGCCATCCAGGTCATCATTTGTACTCATCTGAAAAATAACACTGAGGAAATTATTCTTTCTCCCTTTTCACATTTAAAACTTGATTATTTAAACTCTCACTGTTTTTTTATGGACAAGGAGCATGAGCAGGAAATAATAATAACTAACAGTTATTGCCTGAGCTCGTATACAGTAATTAAAGCATGTAGATAAAAAGAAAGGCACTAAAGACAGAGTAAGATGGCGAGGATTTTTTCTTTTTTTTAGATCATGCGACAAAAAGAGCAAAATAAGTATTGCTTAATGTATGTTTGAACATTTCAGCTTTATTAAGGGAATACATTCAGAAGGCTAAATGAGAGTTATTACTGTGTGTGATCTCATAAAAGCAATCATCCAATCATCATGTCCCACAGACCCTGCCTTGGCAATTAGTGAACAGCCAAACATCAAGTCATTATAGCAAGCCAGACTGGACAGAAAGACACAAAGGGGAACATGAGAGGGAGAGGGAAGGATATAGAGAGAAACAAAGATACGTTGAAAGAAAAGTCGAGGAACAGAGAGGTGGAGTAAGAAGTAGTGGGCAAAGAAAAGAGGGAGAAGGTGAAGGAAATACAAAGACAAATGATGAGAGAGACTACTGGAGAACAGAGATAGAAAAAGAAAGTTAAACGTGTCTGACAGCTGTTTCATTACACTGCCTTACAGTCGATTATAAGTACTGGTTTCAAAGCCTTTCTGTCTGTCTCTTCCACTCTCTTTTAACCTTTCCTCCTCCATCTCTCTTTCCTTCTCTCCCATATCCCTCTCCTCCCAGTCTCCTTTCCCGCAATGTCATTGGTTGACAGGGCATCTCGCCTTAGCAAATGACAACATGGAATTTTCCAAACGTGGGCGGGAGAGAGAAAAAGCAAGCGAGGGATGGAGAGAATAGAGACCCCTTTCATTCGTTTTTTTTCTTATACTTTCACTTTTTCTTCATAATGACGACTTAAGCCCACTGGATTTTCTATTTCTGAATTTGTGCGTGTGTCTGCTTGACTGCTGTGTGTATCCGCGTCCATTACGTGACTTACTGCCATTACAGACTTCTTTAAGTGAAATGAAACTCCATGACTATTCCTTATACATTATACGTGCACACATAAACACATAGGCACGCACGTTTGTTAGATAATCTTGTTTAAATTCTTCAGAGAAAACCCTACTGTTCACGCAACTGTAACGTCCTTAACGTTGACGCAATTTTTAAGTCTGAGGCAAATTCTATTTTATGGTTATTTGAGTAGTTATATGTGAAATGGCTTATTAGCTGATGAGAAATGCGATATTATAAACTCCAAAATCATGGAAAACAATTATGAGGCTGCAATATATGTACAGAACATGAAACTTGAAATCAACTCGGTAAGTAAACACATTCATTAAATTCGATGAGGCCAAAAATGCTTTGGGTAATTCTACAATTTCTGACGGTAGATACATTTTCCTGCTACATTAGAGCAACTCAATGTCTCATTCTGACCATCTCATTTACGCACGATGACCTGATAAAGGCCTGTCTGACACTTCCAGCTAACAGAAAACCACCCATTCTGCTGCCTTTCAAAACAATTACTGTCATTAAAGTGATTATATAAAGCATGATGTTCAATATATGTGTTTAAAAGGTAGCATCAGTGTACATTAGAGCCAGTTTGATAGAATATAAATACATACATCTAAAATGTACTGTGTCTGAGGCTGTATTGACTACAATAACAACTATTGATTTGAATGTTTAGTAAACATAAAAAGGACTAAATCATTGAAGCCATGCATGTATCCACACATTGATTGTCAGATCTGTTTTGTCCAGACTGCAGGTGTGAATTTAATTTGACTTTTGAATGTGCTCTAATGGAGTATTATACAACAACGTACAAATGAAATCATCTTTTAATATATGAAGGACATTTCTCTTGAAGGAAGTATGAATTCCTGTCATTATCCTGCTAAGCAGCTCCCAACGGATACCGGTCCTTGTTAAAATTCTTTACAAATTGAGTCCTGAATATGAGGGATTAGCGCAGGATATGCATTTATTAGCCATCATTTAAAACACTATGATGAATACGGTGCTTGTGTATGTACAAATGCATTGCCTCTAAGTGAATTGTGAAGCAGACTGTGAACCTGTGTGTATTAGAGTGTGTGTGCTGGAGCACGGATGTACATGTCTGTGCAGCCCGTTGCCAGGTGCGCTATTTTCCTACCTTTCTGTGTCTGTCTATCCATCTGTCAGTCCATAAAACTTTATAACGTGCACCACAATGCCTCTCTGTCCAAATCACACACACTCTGTTACAAATCTGTTGCAGATTGCTCGACCCAATAAATTACCCAGTTCAGTTATGGGCCCAGATTCACAGATTTATTACAAGAAATGCTTATAGTGAATTGTTAACTCAATCAATGTGTCAAGTGTTTTGGATCAAAGTTTCTAACTCATACTGAGTTCTTTAAGGTTTTCTAATACAGTATGTCAAACTATATCATGCAGCAATGTGAGTGTTATTGCAATGTCTTTTAAAAGTTGGGTATTGTTCAAACACAAGTAGAAACAGTCCAAGTAACTTTGATATCAATGAGAGGAATGCTACATATTCTGAATTTTTCTGTCACAGAACGGAAGGCATTTTTTTGTAAATAATGAAAAGCAGATGCAAAGATGTTAAACAGATGCATTAGTACTGCATTGTATCTAAAGCTGTAGATCTTTCTGTGTTTTTCAAAGCTGGTCACTATCACTATTGGATATATATTTATGGATCCATCTCTGTTGCTATGACACCAGTGGTATCTTATCTTTTGAATTGAATGTCCGTTTGGTATGCTTTGAAAGTGAACTTTAATGAAATGACCACACATTGTTTGCAGCCACTGTAAGCATAGAACATGGTCCTCTCACAGAAGAACATAGATATATTAAACTAAATCAACGTACAGCAAATGCCCCAACTGTACACTTTTCTAATAATTCAGGCTTTTTATTGGACTGAGGAGAACAAGGATTTTACTCAACAAGCTAGTCTAAGTTCCATCCGTTGACTGCTTTACCCTCTTTCCAGTTAATTCAATGCCAAACAAGAACAGTTGAGCCATTTTTAATAAGTAATTTCCTCTATGGTTTTTTGTTATCACTTTTCTTTTTACTTAGATTGTTCTTGTTACTTATTGTGGAGGTGGCTCTATTTCTGCTTGCTTTGTGTAGAGGTTTTGTGTTAATGGTACGCATGCATTTTTAGTGCGAGTGGGGGGAAAAAAAGGTGTGCAACATCACACATTTTAAATCTATTTATTTGTGCTTTTGACTGTGTGGAGTGCTTACCTGTATGTCATATGTGCCATTCATCATAACAGCCCTGTGCTGTTGAATGTGCACATCTGGTCTGGTCTTCCCCAACTCTTTGGCTTGGATCCTCTGGCCCTGTCCTGCCTGTATATCTGGGAGCAGAAACACAAGCAGGGGTCAGAGGTGTAGAAGATAAACAGAGAGGGGTCAGACTGCCAGAGACACACAAATGTCAGGATATGTCTGATTTCTGGGAAGAAGGAAAACTTTAGATCAACAAGTTATTGTTGAAGACAACTGCAATCGGAGCATACTGAAAAAACAACTTGACAACATCTAAATAAATAAAACGTTCCCCTACAATTTAAGAAAACTTGATCCAGCAGTGTATTCAGAATGTTTATATATTTACAGCTATTTCATGCAAATGTGGATATAAGAGCTGCAAATATAAAACACCATGGATAAAAAGCAACTCAATTGAAGACATAGAGCTGGAGTTACCTAGAGGTGTGTGTTGGGGGGCCATGTTGTGGAGGGCCAGGATGTGTGTGTCGAGGGCAGCATCCTGCCGTGTGCGGTTGTGCAGACCCAGGTGATACTTCCTAAAGTGCTTCACCAGGTCAGCTGGGTCGTTGCCATAGTAACCGTAACCGCACACGTTGCACTTGAAGTCCTGGAGTTTGGGCGAGGGGCTGGAGGACAGCGGAGGGGTGTTGGTTGTCGACTCCTCCTCTCCTTCCTGTCTGGGG
The DNA here is from genome assembly GCA_028583405.1 of Pogonophryne albipinna. Lineage (NCBI taxonomy): Eukaryota > Metazoa > Chordata > Actinopteri > Perciformes > Artedidraconidae > Pogonophryne > Pogonophryne albipinna. Next base: position 58,196 of record JAPTMU010000272.1, read on the forward strand.
AGAAGGAGGTGGGGAGCGGAGAGATGGTCGGCCTCCCCTCCGTCTCTGTCGCTCCTCTCCTCCTCATCTACCCCCTTCTCACCATCCTCAGCCTCCGACTGGCTCTCGGGTCTGTCAGTCAGTGCCGCTCCCGCCTTTCTGGCTCTCCCCCCTCCCCTTCTCCTCCTCCCCCCCTCTCTCTTCATTGCTGTAGGGCTCGCCGACGGATGAAGGAGAGACGGACGAGGACACGCACTCGCTCTCTCCCTCCTCTTCCTCCTGATCTCCTCTGATCCGATCGGAGGACTCTGGTTCGGAGGGCCGGTTTATTCGTTCGGCCTCCGCTCCTACTCTCCCCTCCTCCTCTCCTTCCTCTTCCTCTTCTGGCCTCCTCCCCTCTTCTTCCTCCTCCTCCTCCTCACCTCCCACACTCCGGATAGGGGGATTCTTCTTCCTCACCATCTCTGAAAAATGAAAAGAGACAGAAACAAAGTCAGTTTTATGTTTTGTTGGCATTGACTGAAGCATAAAGACTATGCATTGTTTATGAATACAAGTTCTGCTTGAGATGAAAATATCGAGCAGATTTTCATAATCCCTTTAAATCAAGAAACTAAGAGATCCAAGGTGTCTGCACGACTCCGAAAATATAATATGGAGGACAGACACAAACGCAAGCGAATACAGTTTTTTGACAATGATGTATGTGTACAGAACAGCTTTGATTCAATTTACAAACTTCTGTGAATGCTAAAATCTGTGACAATCCTCAGCCACAAACCTCGTCAAAGAAAAACAGTCCCGGCAAATCAGAAACATCTCAGCTGTGAGACATGTTTCCAGGGGGGTGTGTGGGGATGTTTGTCGCATCCTTAAGTGCAACCTTTTTGCCTTTTTATCCCGCGCTTAAACCAGGGAGTGAATCATTTTATCGTTATGGAAACCATCCGTGAGAATCTTCAACACATGACCACATCAAAATGCAAACCATATCAGAGGGACGGAGAGGGAGGGGTGGTGGATAGAGGGTGAGGCAGAAATGGGGGAGACAGGGAGATGAGAGCGAGACGGGGAGAGAGGCCAACAGACAACCACATCAAACCCCACACCCAATATCAGAAAGATGGATGAGCGAGGCGGCAGACTGCAATTCATCCCCTCCAGCACTCAACATGTCTCTTTCTTTCCTGCATCTCTGCCTTTCATTCATTTTCTGGCTCCCAAAATGTTCATTTTCTCATCTCTCCTGCGTCACCTCCTGTTCTTCATTTTCCCAGCTCATCTTTATTCTCCTTTTGTCTGATTTCTCTCTCATTTTAAATCCCATTACTCAGATTTTCTCTACATCAACCATTCACCACCATTATAATCAGTGTAAAATACATCTTTAAGCAAAAAAAGCACTTACAAATGCATTTACCTTGCGTTTCAGTCCGTTATTTAAAATTCTCTAGTGCCCTCTTTCACATGTCAGAATAACTGCGACAATAATTTCATCATTAAAATGTTTTTTTCTGTTGCTGCCATCTCCCCCCTCTGTTGTCCCTCTTCCCCCACTGTCCCTCCCCTCCCTTATAATCACTATACAAAGCCATCAAATAACTAACCATGTGTTTTATGTTAAACCATAATGTTCCTTTTGTTTGAAAAGAGAACAATTGTGGTCGTTCTGTTCACAACAGAGTCATGACAGAGAGATACTGCGTGAGTGTGTGTGTGTGTGTGTGTGTGTGTGAGAGCAAGCATGTTTATTTGTGGTCATTCAGTTCATATTCAGTGGTAATCCCAGTCAACCCATAGGCTGGTGCTGTGTGTGTGTGTGTGTGTGTGTGTGTGTGTGTGTGTGTGTGTGTGTGTGTGTGTGTGTGTGTGTGTGTGTGTGTGTGTGTGTGTGTGTGTGTGTGTGTGAGAGCAAGCATGTTTATTTGTGGTCATTCAGTTCATATTCAGTGGTAATCCCAGTCAACCCATAAGCTGGTGCTCGTGTGTGTGTGTGTGTGTGTGTGTGTGTGTGTGTGTGTGTGTGTGTGTGTGTGTGTGTGTGTGGTAATAAACACAGTGAAACCCAACACATGCCTGATAGACGCCAACAACTGATCACTTTTAGATCAATACAACATGAGGGGGAAAGACGCTGAATGTATGTGTGTGTGTGTGTGAGTAATGCATGTGTGATGATGTGTGTGGAATGAGATAGCATGCGTGCGACCCTGTGACTGCCTCTGTGTTAGTGTGAGAGATAAATGCTTGTTGTCCTTTACTGATAGCAGACTCATGCAAACAGTGAGAGCACATCGGAATCAAAACACTCACACTTCTAAAGAAAGAGAAGTACAAGGGAATGTAGTTGAAACAGATAATCACATAACCCCAAACAAACACATGGAGATGGACATATTGAAAGGACCCTGATTTAAAAACCCTGTAATGTAATCCAGTGAATTAGGAAGAAAAAGAGAAAATAAAACACAGAGAGAAAGAGCAGTGCTTTCTTTGTTGAATCCAATTTTCTCTATATAGCCTTTATAGTATTTTACCATTTTCTCTCTTTTCTTCTTTCTCTACCATACAACTATTAAAATAAAGCAATTTATGTCTGAAAGGGCCCACGCCTAGACCAGCCTTGGCACTGTGTGTGTGTGTGTGTGTGTGTGTGTGTGAGCAGGGAGCATAGGAAAATCTCATCTGATGTTCACCACACCCAGTCAGAATTCATCATTCACTCACACACACACACACACAGTGGAAAACTACAGATCGTTGTGGTAAAGCAATGAAGGCGAAATCCCGACCTAAGAAGCCCCGACTGACCTAACTGTGTTTCCATCGGCCCCCTATGATTTCAGTGATGACTCAAAAAGTTTCATCGAAGCGATAATCACAACACGATGAACTATTTTAGTTAACAGAACAGGAAGGGAATTAGTAAGAGTGACATTGCCTTCTATCATTTATTGACATTGGCATCACAAGTACATTTGCATATGTCTGCTGCGCTCCAGGATGTCGGCAAGAGGAAGAGGTGTGTGTTAAAAGACTGTGCCATATGTGCCTGTCTCTGGATGTGTGTGTGTGTGTGTCGCAGTACAGCCTTTGTCTGCTTCAGGCTGTATACACAGACTGGAACCATTACTATCAACTACAATTAGGTATAACCCACCACAACATACCACATAACAACTACTGCTACTAGCTACAATTAGACCCTATATACCACAATGGCCTCAACACCACAGAGAGGATAAATGTGACAGTTAATCATTTCCATCAAGTACAATTAGTCCCGATGCAAGTGAGGCTTTTATCTGAAATTGCCAATAATTACCTCAAGACATCCACTGAAGGAGTTACTGAGGGGAGTGGGATGTTTCTGTCAGTCCGATATCTGAACAAGGTAAGGGAACCATTTTTGGAGTGTCATCTGTTAAAAGGTTATTTATTGCCGTTTGGTAAATTAGTTGCACTGCAAATAATCCCTCCAATAAGATACGAAAACAACCAAAACTCAAATAAAAACCTCACTGATACTCAGTTTCCATAACTTGTAAAAAATAAGGGAAAAAAGTATAATATTAAAAGCTGTAACAAAAATGTTTTGGACATAATTGTATGATACATCAATCCAACAAATAGGATTAAAAAAAAAATAGTGGGCTTTAATTCTCTATCCAATGAGTAATCACCATAAAGGAAAATTGATGGTAAACATCTACCATCATTTGCCATGCAATAACAAAGGGTCTTTGTGTTTCATGTAACATTGGAGTTGTGAATGTTATGCAACGCTGATACAACCACATCATGCGTTCAGGATTATCACAGAAGAACGCTAAAATTAATGTAACTCATGAGAAATCAAAGAAAGCCTTTTTCATTCAGAGCCAAAGTTAGATCTCACTAATGGAAGAAATAGATTACCCGTAAATTTCAACTGCCATCATCCAGTGACTCCAAGCTGATTCTCTAAATGCATATTATGGAGTCAGTGTAATGGATGGGTTTGATACCCTGTCTTCACACAGTCACATATTTCTGCTGCCTTCAGATAGCTCTGCTATTCCCTTCCCCGTGGGACAGCTATAGTTGGCATCTCCATCTTTCATAAACAAAGGATTAATGTGCAACATATGAAGAAATAACGCTGAAGGCAAGGTCTCGTTACACAGAGAGATCTCTCTCAAGCTTTTCTTTCTTTTTCTCAATCTGCGTCATTCTGTCTCTTCTTATTATTGTCTCAAAACTTTGCGTCTACATTTCCTGTGTCCTTACTTGTTCTTGTGCTGCACTGCTGCCATCTCTGTCCATGTGATTCAATGTTAGTTGATTTAAAAGGTAGATACACTGAGGAGATTGTATGTTTAGCAGAGGATAGAAGGGAAAAGGGAGGAAGAAGGTAAGGATTTTTAATTAAAATGAAAAGCAAAGATGGTAAATGGAAGGAGGACACAAGCTTCAAGAGGAGGAGACAGTAAAGAGAATATTCTTTCTTCATTTAAAAAGAAAAAAAGAGAGATTGTCTGGGGAAATGGGTAGATATAAATTGGAGCAAAGGATAGAAAAAAGGCAGGAAGCAAAAAGCAGATGAGCTCGACATACTAATAAGCATCCCCAAAAGGTACCACTATTATAATATCTACTTTAAAACTTTCCCTAATCTCCAAAGTGAGTAAACGTTACAGCACAATGCTTTTTATATACATCCTTCAAAGTTACTCCAGAAAAAACAAAAACCTTTGAACACATTTGAGCACATGGGAGTATTCTGTCCGTAGTATCAGGATGGGTTTGTGTGTCAGGTCAGCTGGTTGCATCTGAAACCCACTGTGAAGCTTCCTGGTTCAATTTAACTAATACAATATTTATTTCCAAAAGGTCATCTTTTAATTGAATTTTCTATAAGGTGATAGAAAACGGTGGTGAGTAAGAATGTGTGGACATGTGGGGGCGAGCTGTCCGGGCCAAATGGCACACTGAATAAATTACACAGATTCACGAGGAGTGAGAAATAATTTCATTAGGTGGATTCATATGAGAGCAACCTGACTTAATAACATATTCCTACTTCCTCCTTACCATCGCACTAAAGATAAGGTTGGATATGTGAGCAGAAAGTTAATGATCAAAGAATATGCTCTATAAAAACTGCAAATTTTAAAGTGTTTAGTTTGCTAACACTTCAGACAATAACATGCATACATTTCTGGCAGATTAATTTATTTTACAGATAAGTTAAATCAACAGATAATTTTACCTATATTGTCAAATAAGGAAGGACATTTCTGAATGTCAATTGTTACACAATATAATAGGTTAAGGTTTTTGTTTGCTGTCCATGCTTAAATATTGTTTTTCTACCTTGAATAAATACCATACTGTAGCTGTCAAATTGCTAAATCACTTCCTGCTGGTATAAAGGGTTTCCCCTGGAGGGACCAGGCAGACACCAGCTGTTGTTGTTATTGGTGTTGCAAATATTAAAGCTTTCATGACTGTTGCATCCCTCCGCTGTCATTCATTCATCTGAAAGCGTCACAGACCTGTAGGACGGCCACTTAAGCACAAAATGGCCATCACGCTGAAATGGCTTGTAGCTTTAGGGTACGTGTCAGTGAAAGCAGCTGAAGAACATATAAATGAAAGCTCGACATGACCGCTTTAGTTCCAACACAGACAAAGCAGATCAGGCCGTGAAACCGAGCCTATTTAGAGCGGTGGGATAATAATAGAAATCATCCACAAGTGTTCGCCTCTATGTTATGCTTAGTTCGAGTGTTGGATTGGAGAATTAATCATACACAGGGATATGGGGGGAAAATAGTCAGCATGTTTTTTAGGGAACAAGTAATAGCTTGGAATTGATTTAGCAGAGGCAGGAGTCTAATTGGAGTTCGGGAGGGGGGGGGGGGGGGTGAAGAGAGAAACAGAAGGAGGGAGAGAGAGAGAGTGGAGGACAACATAAAATCAGTGCGAGACAGAGTCCACCTGCCACTTTAAGACTAAAAGCTTTCAGTTGCCTGCGAGGCCCCTAATCAATGCCAGAAGTCTTTTTTTACACACACACACTCTTCATCTGCTGGGTAGCTGGGGCCGTATTCATTCCTGCCACCGATCAAGCAAATCACACGCACACACACATGCAGACACACTCTCCCTATGTGTAGGACTCATTTGTAATGGGGTAACGGCATGCAAAATATGTCATCTTAAATGTCAAACTTAATCAGAGGTTCACATTTCAATACCTCCCTCTGTTTCTCCTCTGCCTTTTCTTTGCTTACTTCTCCCCAGTATGTAGTGGTCTCTTCCTCACACACACTAATCGATGTGGTGAACACACCTCCCTCTCTCTGCTCCTCTCCCTATCTGTCCATCTTTCATCTCACTCTCTCAATTAATCTCACACCCACTCCTGTACATGTCCCCTCCCTCTTCTGTGCTCCAGTCTCTCAATCTCCATTTCTCTACTCCACTCTGCGCTATCCTCACACGAACCTCCATGTGTTTGTAGGAATGTGCATGTGTGTGCGCGTGTAAACTTGTAAATGTTGATAGCAGGGATTTAATTATTCTGCTTGAATGGCGTTTTTTCTTTAATATGGAAGTTATTTAATGTGAATGCATGTTGGTGTGAAGAAAAATCCTGCTACTTGTTTCCATTGTGAGTTTTTTTATGGAGACAACATTCAAATAGGACTGGTTCTTCAAATATACTCTGTTTCTTAAAGCGAGATCTGTCTTTTTCTTTTTAATATCTTCAATTTGAGATGCATGCACAACTTTCAAAATCATTATTCTAATAGGTCTTGTTGTAATTCAGTATAAACAACAATGAGCACAATCATACCTGCGATTCTAAGACCAACCAAAGTAAAAAAACAACTATTTATGCAGTTTTTTCTGATGAGTTCAAATGTATTTGGGTCTTAGCTTTAACATATGGCTTTGTCTTTGCTTCGTGTTAAGCAATGTTGATTGAAACGCATATTGTAAAGACTGGAGAAGAAAGAAAATGTGCCTGTTAGCGAAATCTCACAAGTTCTTAAATGAGCTGTGTTGGTCAGCAGATCTCTTTTTTCTTTGTCTTTTATAATGTTGTTGTTGCACTTGCCAATTTTGACATATGCGTGTTGTTCTATAAAGTAAATAAGTAAGCAATATTGTGCTCGATTACCTGCTGTAAAGTGCTCACAGCTACACAGCAGAAAACAGAGATCCAGAAACAAACCGTGGAAGGTACAATACCCCCCCCAAAAAACTCAGACTCCTCGGGGAAGGCTGCATGAATCCTTTATGAAGAGAAATACACACTCACAGACGACCTCCCCCCAAAACCCTACCGAACAAACTTTATTAAAAGTCTATTAAAGGAGTCTGACCTCGAATTTTGGACATTGGATTACTGCACCACACAGGGTCTGGGAAGCAGAGGACTGTATTGTGTGTGTGTTTGTGCACGTGTGTGTGTGTTTGGGTAATACTCTGTAGGGGGCTGTTTAGCCCTTTGGGAAGTTAAAGGCAGCACTGGTTAACTCTAGTTTCACACAAACATGAACACATAACTGCGAGCAGTCCAGAACAACCATTGTCTTTTGGCTACTGAGCATCTTTGCTATTAGAACGCTGTTGTAGTGAAGTGCACTTCTCAAACGACTGTGAAAAGAGAGGGTGTTCCCCACTCCCCCCCATGGGAGATTCTCTGTTCACTGGCCAACAACTTGAAACAGCTACATTTCTGCTTTCAAGCTCAATTAACTCTTTTACTTTACAACACAGAATAAAAAAGAGTTAATAGTGACAAAAAACGACTTTTCCAACTGTGACTTATTCGGCATGAAACAAACTAGCTGTTTTCATCTGCAAAGGCAAACACCATGGGACCCATGCTCTATAAAACTTTATTTTGAAGTGTGTGCTGAGGCCCACAGGTGGGTCAGAGGAGCATAAAAACAGGTTGCTCAGTTTCTCTGAAGGAACCTTTTGGAACTTATTAGGCTGTCCAAGCTTTCCAATCCAAATCGCTCGAGGTTAGCAGGTTAAAACAAGGTACTTTTTGTTAGCTTAGCCTATACAATACACTGTGTGTTTGTGGGACTATTACAATGAAATAGCTGCCAAAGGGTTGGTGGTTCAGTTCCCAATGGGGTTATAAATGATACGGAAATAAATCTTATAGCACACACACGTTAAGGCCACTAGCCCAAAGATGATATGCACGTGCAGGTGTATGGCCAACAATGTGTGAGTGTTTCTGAATCTGCTCAGCAATTTGTAATGTTGAAGTAATACAGTGAAACAGCAGACACACACAGGCGCAGGCTATATATCTCTTCTGCTATTTCAATAGTCTGTGACCTGAGAGTTTATAAGACTCAATAGTCTGGCCTCTGGAATGACTGTCTGGATTTTGACTTTATACACACACACACACACAAAGCTCCCCTGCTATGGTCCTTAGAGCATAATCTGTCTGTGTGTGGATGTGTCTGTAGAGCATACCATGTGTGTGTGGTCACGTCTAAGAAAGCTACTTAAAAAATTGATCTCTCTTTGTCTTTTTCTCTCAACATCAATGTGATGTCACCTTAACCATTTTTTCAAATTGTGGTCAACAGTTAAATGCCTAAATGTGTTTGTGTGTGAAATCACTTTAGCGGTACATCTTACAACGGTCTTCGGGAAGCACAGTTTCACACATGTTGGAATATTTAACTGAAAGAGGTGTTTGTTATAATTATTGCTAAACTTGCTGCCAAGAAATGGGAGATTGACGATGAGAAAAGAAACTTCTGGATCATACAAAAATATAGTTTGTTTTAAGTTTATCTACCCAGATAAGTGCCACACTTCAAAATGTATTGACAAATCACACAACAAATACACACACAGTCACACACTTATGCAGCAACGAATGATCAGCAACAAAAACCTCTAACTGAATTCTACAGAGTCGTAATTAATGATTAAAACCACTTTAATATGGCCACATTAAAAGATTAGTTCCACCATTTGCATTTCATCATTTAAAAATAATCAAAATTCATTAAACCCTTGTTTAGTTTCCTCCTAGCCTTCCATCTGTGCACAAACTTATCTCGTGCCCTCATTGGTCATGTGTGCATTCGTGTGTGTTGGAGGAGGGGCTCTGTAAGGAAGTTTGAAGGAAGGGGCAGATTTGTAGTTAGTTTGTTTCAAATTCTAGCGCACTCGAGCTGGTTTCTCCATCCTTACCTACCCTTAATCAGCAGTGAGGCAAGATTACCACACTGCACAAAATAATCAAACCCAAAATAACAAATTAGTCAAATTAGTATGGAAAACCGTCAAAAAGGTTCAGCCTTTCAGTGCAGCGGCTACACAGCATCCAGTGTTTTTGTGACGACAAACAGTTTGGGCTTTTTGACCATTAGAGCCAGTGTTTGTTAGGTGTGTGTCCGCAGTGTGCAGCATTAAACGGTTTCTGATAGTTTCACATTAAATTAATGTCCGAGACGGACTCCTTGCAAACCTTTGTTTTGTAAATCTAAGAAATATCAGGCATGATGTGTTTTTCTTCTGTGTTTGTATTGTGTATCTCTACAAATAGTCAGTTTGTTTCCTTTAGTAATAAGGCCATGATTTAACAACCACAGGCAAAGATACAGATTTCAGACCGATATTGTTGTATTTATTTGTGTGTGTGTGTGTGTGTGCATGCGTGCGTGCATTTGGCACATTCTGCTCCTACTGGACATTTGTTTCCGGATGAACCTGTGCAGTTTGTACACACACTCAGTACAATACAGAGTATATTTTCTGTGGTACACGTTGAATGTGTTTTGATACAAAAACGGCTCCCAGGCTGGCAATGATGATTGGTTCCTGTGTCTGGGTTGGAGGTGACCCAGTATTAACCAACCCTTTGCTTCTGCGGAAATTAAAACAACCGCGATTGGCTCTCATCAGGTGGTTGACCAAATTGAATTATAGGGACATTTGCATTTTTTATAGCTTTTTCCCACTTTTATAGCTTTTCTCATGAACACCTTTTAAATCTCTTCAGCTCCACCTGGGCCAGGCTGCAACACCAGGTCTCATTAACCCTTTAGCTACGAGTTTGTTTGTGTGATCGGTCTTCTACTTTTTTCTAAGAAAAGGCAGATGCTTCAGAGTGAAGGACTGAAGGAAATATAAAAGATGAAGGAGGGGGGAACTTTCACACTTGGCAAAGAAAGAGAGGAGATCATGAAAGAAGATGTTCACACCTGAACACTGCCCCTCCCCTTCTCTGTTGCTCTTCTTTACTGTTTTACTCACTCTTTGCTACCATTTCTCCTACTAGCGTAAAAGCGTGGGAGGAGGTGTGTGTGTGTGTGTGTGTGTGTGTGTGTGTGTGTGTGTGTGTGTGTGTGTGTGTGTGTGTGTGTGTGTGTGTGTGTGTGTGGGAGACTTTTGACAACTTCCTCTCAACTTCCTGTGATCAGAGCTCGGGGGTTGCTGGGGGACAACCAGGAAATTACACACACACACACACAGAAAGTGGGTCGTACAAATGTTTGGAGGACTAAACAACAAACTTGCCTTTTTAAGTTATTGAATAGCAATGCATTCAAGGGAAATACATATAAACCGTACGTATGTATATGTGTGTAAAATATATTTACCTTTAAATTGCATTAAATTACAGTACATAAAAGTAATACCCTCTAGCACCTGTATGATGCAATACATTTTACACTTTGTCAACAATGTAGGGTAGTTTACAATTAAATATTGTACAGACACTTCTGTGCACAAGACACAAACACACTCCCAATCACACTAACACACACACAGAACAACAAAAAAAGAGGAAGGAGGTGGCAGACTACCTCACATGTCACAATAAATGCTGAGATTCAATCACTTAAAAACACATAAGCATTTGTGTGTGTCTACATTTAGGAACTTGACAATAATAAAGAAAGATGGATAAAGATTGCATTCTTTACTAATTTCTGACACGTAATCACACCCACACTTTTTTATGGCAGCAGATGTCCACAGCCCCAGACACACACAGCAACACACGCATGTGAAGGGCACTGAGACAGTTTAGAAAGCCTCGAGGCTCAGTCTGAGCTTTCATTTCCTCTATCCCGCATAACAACACACACACACACACACACACACACACACACACACACACACACACACACACACACACACACACACACACACACACACACACACACACACACACACACACACACACACACACACACACACACACACACACACACACACACACACACACACACACACACACACACACACACACACACACACACACACACACACACACACACACACACACACACACACACACACACACACACACACACACACACACACACACACACACACACACACACACACACACACACACACACACACACACACACACACACACACACACACACACACACACACACGGTTAGGAGACTTTTGGACTGCCCAGAGGAACTACAGAGACAACTAGCTCTGAGAGAATTCATACAAAACCCATTCTGAATTCAAACCGGCCTGACCATTTCAGATGGACTCAACAATAATACAGTAGCCTGATTCAAATGAAGTAGATAAAGTACAGAAATAACAAAATAGAAACAATTCTACATATTCACACTTATGTCTAAAAGGATAATCCCAGCATTGGAATGATAATCATGCACCAGCCAATCAAAAGGCAGGATCACAATGTGTTAATTTTTTGTGTAACAGTATAAGCTTTCACATTGAATTAACACGAGTTATATAAGAAACAAACAACAAGCATGGGGTTAAATGATTGGGTAAAGTCTAAAGGATTTTTTGTGTTTTTAAAAAGTGTCAAGTTTCTGTTTTAATTGCATCACTCTCAAGAGCAGATGTACATTTTTTGCGGAAACTCAAGGGAAATCATCTATTTCTATGATCCAGTAGGTAATAGTTATTTTCTTAATGAATCTACAGCTTTGAGGCCCATAGGTACCGTGATGTAGAAGGTTTTGGAGCCCCCACCCATCTCTGCAGTGGTACAGCCACACACACATGCTTCGCTCACTCTTCTTCATCTCTTCTCACTCACTCGCAGACAGACAGTGATCTTTCCTGTGCTTGGGGAAGTTGCAGGTCGTTGCGACATCAATGTTTGAGATAACAGCTCCTTAACACACACCCCACACCCACCACATACACACACTGGATGCAGTTGAAGACTTTATTTGTTATGTTTATTGTAATAGACAGTACGAGTACTTTGGAAATAATTGTTATTGCAAATGTTTCCCGTCTTGTTTAATCGACAGTATACGGATTCTGCTACATTACACTTGCATGACATTTATATGAAATGTCACACCAAATAAAATACTAAACTGTAGATTGACTCCTTACATGTGGCTTTTATGGTTTATAAGTGTGATTGTTTGAAAGCATACTCCAAAAGAAGTCTGTTTCGTTTGATGTATCTTGTTTTTGAATGTTAATCTGGCATTCAAGCTGCCAAACATAGTTAACCTGAAATGCAGCATTCACATCAAACTGCACAGCTGCTTAGTCACAGAAAGAAGGCGGGAGATTGCACATCGACCTGATTTGACATAATTCTGCATTCTCAACATGATCCAGTGATTATCCGTCTCAGGGTGCTCTGGGTGATTTTATGGAGGACAGAGGAGCTGAGGCTTTGTGAGCGAGATGAAGGATGGCAATTATTCAGGGAATCTTGACACGGGTCCTCTGACTGAAATATTGACAGATTGTATCGACCCTTAATCGCGGAGCAGACACTGGCATCCCCTCTGCAATGCACTTTAGATAATAACTTGAAAAAAGAGAGCAAACGGAGCTATTTGAAGAGCACTCCTTGTAAACACCTGCTGTGGAAATTAACTTTGACATCAGTCTGGTTTTTACCACCTTCTGACCTAAGGGCAGACACAGCAATCCACCTGAATCGTCTAATACTGCATTTATCTTAAAAGAACAAAAGTACACTGTGAGCCTTTTTCAATACAAGGTCAAACGAGCCCCTTTGTGTGTCGGTTCCCTTCTTTAATAGTCTCTGCCATTTACTTTAACTCTCAAATGTAGAAATTAGGAAGGTAAAAGACATATATAAAAACTAGCAGCATACAATGTCAGTGCAATGATTTGGAAAAACATTTCATCTTTTAGATGAAAGGCAGAACTTGTTTTTATTAAATATCAAGTATGCATTGTCGATCAGCTTGCCAGGCCTCATGAAAAGGTCACAATCGCAAAAGACAATGCTTAACACTCCCTAGCTTGCCTGTTTTGTAATCTTATTCTAAGGGAGTGCTGAGGATAACTCATGTGACCTTAAATAGATCAGAAGATTCACAAGAGCTTCAGGTGTGGATCAGCAATAAGAGCAAAGGCATGTCAAGTTTAGTTCTCACACCCATCTAAGTGCTGGTCCACCCTTAAAAATCCACACGCATACGCACATATTCAAGCACGGGCGCGCACAAACCCACGGAGTTTAAGGCTTTAACTTATCTAGCTGTTACTACACCCTAAATCCTTTCATCTCTTATTTTATACCCAGCCCCGCCTTCTGTCTATCCCTTATTTTCATCTCTTGTTATTCTTGTCTCTAATCTCTCTGATCTACGACACTGATGAATGACAAAAAAAAAAAACTGCATAGTCTTGGTGTGCTACTGAGACAGTTTAATTTTTACCCCGTTCAATTTTTACTGTAATTGACAGCTAAAAGTGTCTTCTGCATGTCAGAAAATGTTTGATAGCACTGGGGCCAAACCACAGAAAGCATATTATTAAATGTCTAAAATAGATAAGCATCAACGGGGAAATTAGCCAGAGGAACAACTGGCTTTTCCATTCCATCTTCCTTTCGGCTATAATACTTGCCATCAATCATTGCCTGTTGTCTGATCGTTTTTGCACAGTATGCACTGTGCAAAAAACTATCCTGGCTTGTTTATCCTTTGGGGTTAACTGAAACAGAAATGATCAAGGCTATTTCCTATAAAGTTTTCCAACGTCAAACGCTCTCAGATCTGAGGTCTAATGCACTGTGAGGGAAATGCTTATCTGACCACAAAATGACAACCAAACCTGCTTCAAATACTGTATAATATAAACGACGGAGAGATGGGAGAGACTATGAACGCCTCCTCTCATTGTTGGCAAAGTAGTTATTGGTTATCTTTCAACCTGTCAAACCTGCATGTTTATGTACACAGGCTTAATCCCTACAAAGAACAGTGACTGTGGGAAAGAAAGAAGGGACTCGGAGATAAACGGACAGACAGATAGTAAGAATGAACTTGGAAATAGATAGTCATATTTACTAAGCTTGATGGGTTATACTTAATATTTCACAGGAAAATGAACATCTATAAGTCACATCTTGTCAGCTTCTGTCTCTCTGCCAATTACAATTGACAATGAAAGTGAGATTTGAGAACGACAGAGAGACCCAGAGCGAGGAGGTGGCACAGACAGAGAGAGGGAGAGAAAGAGAGAGAGAGAGGGGAAGGGAGAGATTTAGAAAGACAACCCAAAAGGGAAGAGACAGAAACAGGACGAGATGAGAATTCATTGCCTTAAAAGCAGCTCTGAGTCAAACACTGTGATAAGAATCAGACGGCACATGCACGCATGCACACACGATCCACCAATCCTTGCTTTGAACTTCTTTGGACAGATAAGCAGACAAGAGGTGTTCAATTACCGTTCACTTATGGTGTGTGTGTGTGTGTAATATGTGTGCGCTCCAAATGGTGAAGTGTGCAAATCAGAGATCGAGAAACAGTAAGCCAGTGTGGGACAGGAGCAGGAATGAGATTCTTTCCACCTATGTGTCATTTCCTCTCGCTCTCTCTCTCTCTCTTTTCATGCATTACCCCTCTCTACTCTCGCCCTCATTTTGCTGTAAAAAGGCTTTCTATCCATATCTCTCCTTCTCCGTGCGCCTACCTTGCTCTATCATGCTGCCATTGGCATATCTCCCTGAAGCAATAAAAGAAACCTTCCCCAATAAAAGCAAACTGATTAATTCTGTCAAACTGAGTTAAGAATAAACACAGTGTCTCTGATAACGTGTCACTACAGCTGATCAGATTAAAAGCAGTCTGATTTGATAATCTACTCCACATGGAGCCAGTAGGGACTCAGTGACCTTCTCCAAGTCACATCAGAAGCTGACGACTATACTGAACCTGGTGCCCTTTTATTAAGGGTAACCACTTCTGTATTCATGGTGTACAACTCTGGATTTTTTTTCCTGTCCTGTCCTACAGAGAAAGATGTTGGAGGCAATGGTCCCAGAGGGGTCTTTTTTCATATTGGAAATGTGTCAAGAGTTGATCAAGATAGGATAGCTTTCAAGCACATAAGCCAAGGGTAGCAGGGCAGGGTGGCAAAGTGACTAAAAAACCAGGAGGCCCAGTTATCTCCCCTGTGATTGTCAGAATCCCCCCTGCTATCGTCCTGGAGCAAGACATCAAATCCACAGCAGTCCCAGGGGTGCTGCTCTGTAGCGGAGGATGCCATCTTAGAGGAATTTCACTACAGGGGTTCAATGGAGAATCACAAAAAGGCTGTGAGCTAGAGTCACCAATGTTCCACACCTCACCACAAAACACTGTGGTGGCAAATTATCTCCCTCCCCCGCCTTTTGTCCATGTGGCACTCTCTTCTCTTACAGCCTTCCTCTTCCTCTCGCCTCCTGTCCTATTATGGACATAGCAACAGTTGGGCTGTCAGGACGACTAAAGGTTTGATTCACCGTCCGTCGCCGTCTGAATGCGCTTGTGTGTGTTAGATAGCAGATAAGAGCCATGTATAAACAGCACTTGAAAGCAGAAATGTAAATGTTTAAAAGTCACGGCAGAACACAGACCATATCAAGATACCAGAGAGAGCAGGAGAGAGAGAGAAAGTGAGATTAAAGCAGAGTTCACACCAGGAGAACTAGCAGGAGACTGCAGTGAGGACTCAAGTCAGACTCCAGTCATCAATAAAGCTTAGAGGAATTTAAGCTAGCTCACAGCTATAAGTCCAAAAGCTTTAATCTCTAGCTGGATGTAAGGGAAGTTTAAAAAAGGATGACCAGTTTAATGCATTAGACTTCAGAGCATCAAGTTAAGAGTATAGCAGTATTCACTTGTATTCATGTCATACTCAAAGGGGCACAGTTCTTCAAGTAGTCATACACCAGCAACATGACATTCACTTCCTTTTAAATACAGTGAAGGGTTTTCCCTGTGTTACAGTTATTATTGCATCATGTAGAGATTGAAAATGGTTTTGCAACGTATCATTTAAAACTGCTTTAAAAATGACATGATAACTGACATACCATCCATTGTATAATGCTGACAGCTTTCATTTACTGGTTTTACTTAATTAAAAAAGCGGGTCTTATAAGGGAGTTAGTGAACTGGTTTTAAATAGGAACTTTGATTTTGAAAAGTTGTTGGACTCAAAGCACTAGCTCTCTCTTCCTTTTTCTCAACCAATCGGCTCTCTATCCTTGGTTGAAAATCAATTGGGGCTCATATTTCCTTAGGAAAGCTACATGTTTCTTTTTTAACTTGATTATGTGGCCAAAGGTATTTCAGAATGAAGGTGAAGATGTTCTCTGCATGTTAGAGAGAAAGCCAGCACACAAACGTTATTTATTAAAATGCCACACTGGAGTTTAATTGGCTTTTTTCCCCTTGCAAATGCGCCTTTAACTTCAGTTCCAACGCTCGAAGTGAAGCTGTAAGCAAGCTTAATGAATCACATTGGACAGGTTTCTTGCGATAATGTCAATGCTTGCAGATTTTGTCTCAACAGTGTATGTATGAGTGTGCATGCCTTTGAGTGTGTGTACATCCTAACTTGCGTGTTTGTTTGCAGGTGTATGCTTACATCCGTGTACACTATATACATGTTAAATGAAGAGTGCAAGTTGCAAGTGTGTGCGTGTGTTCGTGTGTGTGTCTGTGTGTTAGCAGAAGCTCGTTAACCTCAGAAGTCATTACCACAGCCCTGAGGTTTACGCCAATTAGACAAAAAATAAACGACAAGCGAAAAACACAACAGACGAATTAAAAACAAGAAGAGAAAATAAAGTGATTACTGGGGAAAAATAAAGTGATCATTTTCACCCATTTCAGAACAATACAAAAAGAGAGGATTAAAAGACAAAAGTGGTGAAAAACAACTGCTGGAAAGAAAGAAATGATTGAAGTAAAATTACAAAGTGATCATTGGATTGACTTGCCAATTAGACAGACAAGCAATTAGCAAAGAAAAAAAAAAGAGAAACACACCCTTATCAAAAGTAAACCGTACGTCCATCTGTTCGTCTGTCTTTGACATCACTAATTCAATGTAGTCTCTTTTTACTTTTCACTCCTTTTCTCAGTCTTTTTTTTGTTTTTACAGCTTCACCCAGAGCAGACCAGACCACTGTACACACACACATATTCCCATACACACCGACCCCTAAAGGGGCCTTTTTCCACATTGGGCCATATGGTGCAGACAGGCGCACGGAAACAATTCCACACACACACACACACACACACACACACACACACACACACACACACACACACACACACACACACACACACACACACACACACACACACACACACACACACACACACACACACACACACACACACACACACACACACACACACACACACACACACACACACACACACACACACACACACACACACACACACACACACACACACACACACACACACACACACACACACACACACACACACACACACACACACACACACACACACACACACACACACACACACACACACACACACACACACACACACACACACACACACACACACACACACACACACACACACACACAGAATGAATTGCTGCCTTGTTCAGTGGGGCACTAATGGCAAGGAACCTGCCATGGAGATTACCACACACACACACATATTCAAACACACATAAACACACAGAGGCCCAGCATTAAGCATTCTAGGGCACTTATCCATTAGAGAGGTTAGTTATTTTCCCCAGTCTAAAAGTAGGTATTCAACTTAAAATTCCAACAGAGGTAGTTGTAAATCTGCTCCGTTAAGCAGATGTCTGCGAAAAGTTGGAAGTCTTCAGGACCAGAGATTGGAGCGGCCAATTATGCTGGCTAATATAACCGCTAATATTTCACTTTTTTGGCATCAGACATGGGTGCTATAAAAAAAAACAATGACAATAAAGTTAAACGGCATGTCTATCAACACCTGCTCTACATTGGTAAAGTTAAATATACTAAATGTGCCAAGGATACAGTACTTACAGTCAATAGAAGATATATCTCAAACCAGAAGTGATTGGCTATGGCTAAAGGTATGCAGTTTATCAAGAAAAAAACTGTTTACTGTACAATTTCGGTATAACTCCCATGGACTGAGAAAGTGTTATGAGATAATTACATTTCTATAATCTAGATAAAACGCTGGATCAATATGTAACACTGACCCTATGCTGCCTGGGCCGAAAAAACATATATAAATAAAGAGCCTACTTTATTGCAGTTTTACAATTGGCTGCCATCATCCTAAAATTCCAACCTTTAACCAACAAAACAACATGTGCATTAAAGCTGTGAAAACAAAACTCATATCATGACAACGGCAGCAGTTGTGAAGCAGATGACATGCCAAACGTAAGTGAATCTGAACTAAACAAAGCACAGATACTTCCTTATTAAGTCTGCCTTGAGATCATCATAACATAAACCTGATAGCGATACATTCAGTCTTGTATCTCTCTGTCTCCTACTCCAAGTTCAATACAGTGCTGTCTTACTTAGTATTTGGATCAATATGTTCCTGGCTGCCAATGCTTTTGAAATAATGAAAAGTTATATTTGGCTTGAAAGAAAATTATTGTCTAATCTTTCAGTCGTAGCTTTTTTAATTTTCTGTGAAAGTAATTACATATATTTCTCTGCCAATCTCCCAACATCCCTTTTTCCTTTTGTAGTCAAACATACAGCTAACAAGCTAACAAGTCCTCC
Source organism: Pogonophryne albipinna (assembly GCA_028583405.1). Lineage (NCBI taxonomy): Eukaryota > Metazoa > Chordata > Actinopteri > Perciformes > Artedidraconidae > Pogonophryne > Pogonophryne albipinna. The sequence goes on from JAPTMU010000272.1 coordinate 77,229, forward strand.
AATAGACGTAGCAATATGGAACGTTTCATGTTTCATTACTGACAATTGGCTCTGAAAGGATTAAAAAGTGTTTGTTATTGCAGTCAAACATATCAGAGGGAATCAAAGCAGCTGGAGACACGAAGGTCCGATTTACCAGGTTGACTTACTCAGCTCTGATTCACTAAGACCCAATAAATGACTTGTGAAAGACTTTATGCAGAGGAAGAGAGCAACATAGAGTCATCTCACTTAAGAGAGAAAATTGCTTTCATAAGAGGAGACAGTGAACTCATATAATGTAAAGGTTACAGCCAGAATTGGGTTTTTCACAAATTACATTGATTCAATTTTGCAAGTTACTATTAAGCCAGAGCAAAGTGTAAAAAGAAAGATAGATATTCAAGTATAGCGTTTTTTAAGGATGGCTTACTGCAAAGATCATAATCCTTTTTAATGTTGTATGAGGTCTAGGTATTTCAACAAAGTGAGTAGTTAACACAACCTCATATTTGTGATCACCTCAGTCAACACCTCTCTTCTTTCTCTTGGCAATGCCCGTTTCTTCCTGCTTATCTTCAAGGACAATTTTGTGCCCACATTGTTCCACACAGCAGCATTCTGTCTGTGCTGGCATTGGCAGCAGTGAGACACACGCAGCAGTGTTCTGTGAATCTCACTGCAGCATGGTGACTGCCTAGCTTGCATTTGGATTTGGTGGGCACCTGGATCTGAAAAAAAAAACAGCCAGTTGGAACTATCTGTCGGCCCCCTGCTCCTCTGTTTGTGTTGTTCTGGCAGGTTGTGCCTGGCTGCTTTTAGCTGGTTGTGCTGGCTGCTAGCTGCTAGCCGCTAGCCTGTCAGCTCCCAGCTGCTCCGTCTTTATCGTCTCGGGTAGGTGAACTGGTGCTGCCGAACTGGCTAACCACTATCAGCAGCGGCCTAAGCCTCTGCCTGTCTTTGTTGCATTTCCTCAGCAGTGGACTCTGGCAGGCTAAAATGTGAAGTAGTCTATAACAGCAACTGTGCATGTATAATTGGAAGAAGGCTGATCCAAGCCAAATAGTTGATGTCATGAATTCAATAGTGTGATTTGCTAATGTGATTAAGATAACATTTGCAAGTACTGATGGTAAAGGCATGTCATCCCCAAGACAAATATGGAACATTGTGCTCCTTTAGTAAAAAAAGATCACCGTACGAGTTTTTGTCAAACTAGCAGCCACATTCGAGCCGACTTGGCAATAATCTCTGCACCTCAGACGAGGTTGTGTCTGCAGAGTGATTTTTCCTTCCAGACATACCAGGAGCAGCACACAGCTGTATGGCTCACCAGCATATGGATTAAATAAATACAGTCCGCACAAAGCTTGTTAACACTTGTTCACTTGGCTAAAACACACTGTTGTAGCCAAACTGAACAAAAAACACACACCCACATCTACGCAAACCCACAGAGACACACGCAAGCTGCATACACACAAACAAAGAAAAGGAAGCCTCACACAAAAGCAGACATCCTTGAAGAGTAAATCTGTAGGTGAATGGGTGTAGCACAGGGTATGGGAGCAAGTAGTGACACATACACAGGTCTAATTGAGATATAGTCAGCTCTATTCTATTGGCTCGGGAAGATCATACACATGCAGACAGACACATGTTTATAGACAGAGGGAGAAAACTGAAGGATTAATAAGTGTGTGTGTCAGTCATTTACAAAAAAATGTATCCGTAACTAGTGTCAAGCAAAGATGTGTGTTTTCATTACTAATATGGCACGAAAGCTTTCTATCAGCAAAACGTAACTTTATTGGAGTCGCTTATACACAGACTCACACACACAGTATTGTACACATACACTACACAGGGAGACACACGCACGCACACCCAGGCTTGTAGTATAATTCTATACATGTACCTGGCTCTGTTCTTCCTCTTGCTGTGTGGTAATTTGTTAACATAACCTGATTAATGGATTTTAACCCTAACTCTGTGACAAACAGACAGAGAAAAAGACCAAATTGAAGAGGTTCAGAAAAACTAGATTGGGTCCATTGCCACTGATTTGCCCTGTTACCTTTGTTAATCTGATTAATGGATTTTCGTCGGAAATGCTGGACAAAGAAGCATCCCTGAAACCTGTGGTGGAAAATTAGTGGCCAACAAATGCCAGTGACTTTTGGCTTTGTAAAGTTGTCCCCACGGACAAACTGAACAGGTCATCAAGAGAAAAGAGTGAATTCCAGAGGTCCGAAAACGTATCAATAAAACAATTTCTGCTGCTTTAAAAAAGGGACGCAGCGCTCAAGCTCAATATCTGATAGCTCAATATGGTTTCCCACAGTTTGCTTACAGTGAGCCTTAGACAGCCATAGCAACTACTAACATGCAGTAACTTAATGTTAGGTTTTAAATCAAATATAACCACTACTTTTTAACACCTATTTTTCTATTTCATTTACAATGGGTCTGGACAGAAATTGTGTGGTATTTACAATTTTCCTTCATTAGTGTGGTGCCCTTAATAAATCTGGCTATACTATATGACAGCTGGAGGCTAATATTGGCTAACATGCCCCTGCAACATTATACAGACTGAATATAAATCACAGAGCAAATCAGAAGCCAAGTTTGGTGGACTTTGCTGCGTGTCTGCGCATACAGTCCAACACTTAGTTGACTGTTCCATCTAAATATGAAGCAGGCCTGCTCCATATATGGTTGCCAGATTTGACAACGTTTGCGGCTGTAAACTTGAAGAATGAGCTCCAATTAGTATTACTGTAGAAAGCTTTGGGACATAGGCGCCCCGTGGACGTGGACCAGGGTAAAGTCATTCAACATGAATTTGGCATGAGTCTCCTGAGGTAAAGACGTTGTTGGGTGGGGAAAATGGTACTACTAGCATTAACTTCTCAACATTGAGGGACAAGTTTATTAGGGATTTGTTCTACTAAGCACAAGTACTAACATACGACAACAATTAAAAATGTGCCAAACACATAACACCTCTGCAACTGAGGAGTTACCGTGCAACTCACATAGCTGCAATGCCACTGGTTTGAAATAAGCCAATTGACCTTTTTTGCATGTTATACAACATTTGAACCGTTTCAAGTCTGACGCTACACTTTCATCTTTCCAATAAAGATGAGGGCCAAAACACATTAAGTGAGGAACATGACGCACTGCTGCCGTTTGTTGTTAAAGGTCAACAACTCTTTCTTTGGCTGCTGAAAGCATGAGAACTGTGTTGGGTGTAAACCGAATGATTTGGAAGGTGGTTGCTCATATACCTGCTTGAGAAAACTGAAAGGGTAACTACACAACAATGTCTGCTGTCTCAATGTCATACTTTCACTTTTTTGGCACCTCACAGAAAACAATACAGAGCCACAAACACAAACACACACCAGTCACTGTGATCTTTGATTGATTCTATGCCCTTTAAACAAGTGGATCATTAACAAACCAGCAAATTAAGTCATTAATTGCCATGACAGCTTGTGACACCTCCTTTATTAATCTTTGTCGGCCTAATTAATAAGCCTTAATTGGAATTAATTTGAATAAATCGTTGTTTTGGATTTGGGGGACAAAGGGAAGACATCTGCTGTGTTTGTGCGTGTGTGTGTGTGCGCACATCTAAGAGGGGTATAGGTTTATTGCCCTATGTACAGATTGATGAATGGTTATATGTTGTTGTCCCTTACGTACAGAATGAAACCCTGACACAAAAGTGTGTGTGTGTGTGTGTGTGTGTGTGTGTGTGTGTGTGTGTGTGTGTGTGTGTGTGTGTGCGCGCTAATAGCGGTACATCCTGTTGTAAATTTGTAAGTAAGATGAGCTCAGTCATTAGACACACAATGTGTAACCATTGGCACAAAATCGGTCAACAGGTTGTTCATACATACTCTTACATACCCTGAACGCAAAATGACACATTTTCCACTGAACCATGTTTAACTGTGACATAACTGTGCGACAGGAAGATCACGCGCATCACTGGAAGAAAGACATTGAGAAGAATAAAGAAAGAAAAACAACATCTACTAACAGGAAAGAAAGAAGGACACATATGGATTCACTTTCTCAGAGGAGCTAAACTCACATCTAAACTCCGGATTGTTTGAGTAATGTGTGTGTAAGTGTGTTTGTGTTGTGTAGCATTTGAGTCAAACTTGCTTGTGGGCCTGACTGAATTGTCTCTACTCAACATTCCTCAGTTTTCAAATACTCTGAAAGAAAATCTGCCCTTGTACTAGCACATCAAAGACTACGTAGAACCACAACACACACATACACATACAAGGCTGCATTCACACACATGTGTGTATATACACAGCTGAAGGCATGCAAACATGGGACACACATGCATAGACACAGTTGGACACACACACACACACAGACCACAGCTAAAAGCATCTCAAAGCAATCCGTCCTGCCGAACAGCATCACCAAGCAAAGCCACCACACCACATAATGAAAAACATACATAAACACACACATATATTCCTGCATTCATATTCACAACATACCCTGGACCATATACTCAAGCTTGCACTAATTTGTAAAGAAAAACTCTACGATAACAGACATCAAAAAACACTCAAATAAAGACAGCTTTGAAGAAACGGACTGTTACCATGGAGTGATCATGATAATGAGCATGAACACAAATAAAAGTAAGCAAATGAAGCTTCTTGCAATTAATCTTAAAGAGTTTGTTCAATTGACACAAGAAATTCCAACGTATTCCTAATGTCCAAAAAGGTTGTTTTACATATAGAGATAATAATAATTCTCCTCTTCTGCCACCATCCCAAAAATAAAGTATATCGTATCCCAAAATTAATTAGTAAACATTTCTTTATTTTTTCAAATGCGCTGAAATAAATATATTTTTCAAAACAAAACAGCGTCCAAACAATCTCCTCCAAGAAACAATACCCCAGTTATTATGCGTGATAAGTGGACAGTTTCACAATTTATTTTCGGCAGAAGCAGTTCATAATGAAAAGTGCAGAGACAGCAAGAAATAAAAGAGCGTGTGTGTGTGTGTGTGTGTGTGTGTGTGTGTGTGTGTGTGAGAAAAAGAAAGGAAACAGACGGAGAGCACTTCAGTGTGTGTGGTGACACAGGTGCAGGAGGATAACGCAGCAGTTGTGCGCGTGGACAACTGATGACAGAGGGGAAAAAATGGAACCAGTCACAAACAAATTGTGTGTGTGCTGGCGTGCGTGTGTGCGTGCGTGCGTGCGGCTTGAATGCACAACATTAGTGTATATATACCTGATCCAGCCAAATATGATGTGGTACATCATGCAACACATCACTATAGTGTTTACTAAACTTTACAAACTCAAGCTCTGTCTCTCTATCTCTCTTCCACACACACACACACACACACACACACACACACACACACACACACACACACACACACACACACACACACACACACACACACACACACACACACACACACACACACACACACACACACACACACACACACACACACACACACACACACACACACACACACACACACACACACACACACACACACACACACACACACACACACACACACACACACACACACACACACACACACACACACACACACACACACAAAAAGAGTAAATTATTCCATATACAGGAGCTATCCTGTATATGGAATGCATTACGCATACAAATATAGGTAGCTTGTATGACATCTAAAATATTTCCACAGGCACATTGAATATTCACACAGCTATAGTTAGAATGTACTCACCACAAACCACAGCAGCTTTGTGCACACACTTACATAATAGCCTCCTCTACTGTATGTATTTGCATTTCCTGTAGCACTTAAAACTGTTTAGAATGCATGAACGCATGCAGCAACAGAAACACCGGCCTGTTCACTTCCAACACTTAAGTTGTCGTGAAAAGATTGATTTATTTTCACAGTTCAAATAAAGCTCTACATTTGATTGCGGGCCACAAAAAGCTTCTAGTTTTACGTCACCATGCTGTAATTGCAGGCTCAAAATCACCATTTCCAATCAGGTAGGTTCACACCTCTGGTATTTATCCACATGACCCTGCCGGTACAATTTAAAGTTCTTGCAAGGGGATATAAATACAGTTATGTCAGAGAGGTTCACTTAGCATTAGCAAGACACGGCTGCTAACAATTACTTACATATTTTTGCTTTATGTGCATGTGATCCTACCCTGTCAATTAAAACAGCTGACCAAGTTGTAGCACTAAACTTTACAGAGTGTAGGGATCTAATGAGCTCTGTCCCTAATGAGGTTTACTGAACCGGGGTGCAGCGAATTAAGCACGATGGACGAGCAGGTAATGTTTGGCTCGGAGTCAATTGCTCCAAAATGTCAAAGTCATTCTTCACTGGATAATAATCATGCAAACTGTTTTCCACCCTCACAAGAACAGCAGCCGACACAGTCACTTCCTCCGACAGTGATGACTAAAAGCAGCTTTTCATAATGCTTGTCACAGAACCGTTGCTCTGCATAAACACAATTATATCAGCAGTTGTTGAGTCTCAGTAAATTACCCCCTGTACCCATTCTAGCTCAAGGAAATAACGCTGTTCTGCGGAGCAGCACGAGACGGTGGAGTCTTGAACGGAAGAGATGCTTTTATCGCTCATCTCAACAAAGGAGGCATGATGTTTTGTGTTTATTTTTTTATTCAAAGTCATGACTCACTATAACTAAACAAAAAATACTCAACTAAGCACACACTAAAAAAATAAGTAGAAACCAACCACAAACATATCCATATTGTCAAAGAAAACAATAGTAGGTAAAGTTGCAATTTATTATTTAATCTACATTAATCAGAAAATAAATTAACATTAATGTTTATGCTTGATAATTTTACAGAAATAAATTAATTTAAAAAATAATTACTCGTAACCTAAGACTTGTATCAATTAAAAAAAAAGAAAAATCTGATAATATAAATGAATGACCATGAATCAAATATATTTTGTATGTAATAAAAGGGATATGATCCCACCCAAATTACTGAATTTTACTGAGGCATTAATGCGTTCTATAGAAATATACGATGGTAAATTATGCATTATTTTGAATTCATTATACAGTAACTGTATTAATAAATGTTAAATAATAAAGTTCTACAAATGATTTGTGATGGAAAGGATATATCGTAAATAACATAGGCACAATATTGAGTGATTCACACAAACTGGATTTCAATCTTTTTGTCTTACCTCTGCTGATCATCAGGTTATAAAAACATCATGGCGGACTCCTGGCCTTGGCATCAGCTCTGAGGAAGCGGCTCGGTCCGTCCAACAGTCTGGCTACTGGCCCTCTGTACTCCACACGATAATAAGAAGCAGAAACCAGGCGGCAGGCCCAACTAATAACCCTCCATCTCTCTATCAGGTCCACCGAACTCCACACAGGTCCGTGAACATCAGAGCAAACACTTTTCAGCTTCTTTGACTTTGTTTAGGAAGGTCTTACACTCCACGTAGCAGCGGCTACCTTTGCTGCGGGGCTGTGGCTCCTCTTATGCTCAACAGCTGGGCAACACAGCTTTGAGTCTGATCAAGTAGATCCGTTTAGGGAGGACTGTGCAGGTTTTTGCTGTCCGCTCTTTTTCTTCTTTTTCTTATGGATCTGGTTTGAACCCTCAGTCACGGTTGTCAGAGTCCACCGTCACCTTCACAACCTGGGGAATGACAGAAAGACAGATAAAGTCAGGAACAAGCACATCGGCACAGTTAACAGAAACATACCGGAGCTTGGTTTCACACATTTTCTCCATGTTTTACGTCCACAGTTAAGACATCCAAATTGACTGACAGATCAAAGGTACACAATGCACAGAAAAATATGTCGTGCTCTGTCGAGACCCCAGCCAATCAAAGTCTCTAATTGTACCAATTTTGTTTTATCACCATAGCTGACAGCTGACAACGCCCTTCACATGTGAAGATTGCTTCAAGGCCCCGGGATAAAACCAAGCCACTGATTATGTATTGTAAAACAAACAAAACATGTGAGTCATTGACAAGGGAAAGCACAACCGTCCTTTTTCAAATAAGGAAACCTCATTTTCCTTGATTCTTTTGTCTAAAATCTGCAATTAATAAAAGGAATGTGTTCGAAAGCTGCTAACCATCTGTCTTCTTTTTTTTTTAAACATGAGAGCAAGGTCACACACAAGGAAGTTCAATTAATATCAAATGCCTCTTTACAACAAGCCTGTGTCTGCGTGTTAAAGGGTGGGAACATTATAGACTTTTGTTCATTCTAAGTGCAAGTATCTATAAAACAAATACTCAACAATCCAGGTCAGCTAAAAGTGTTGTATTAAGTACAATGTAAGCAAGTAAATTGTTGACAACAATAATACCACAGGGAATTAATTCACACAAGAAAACAATTAAGAGTCTGTGGTAACAGCAGCAGCATTCGTTTTCTATCTCTCTCTGCCACCCCTTCTTCTTTCCATCCATCTTGCTTCTTTCTCCCTCTCACCGCAAATCTAAATCTGAGTCTGTACTTACACAAGCCGTTTCCTCGGGTCAGTCTCACTAGTGTGTGCGCATGTAGGTGTGTAACAGACAGAAATCTATACACAGGCATACGCACGCACGCACGCACACACACACACAAATCAGAGCAGTCTATATTTGGAACTTGTTTCTTCCATGCTAATAAAGCCACTGTTTTGTCTTCTTTGTTATTCTGAAACTTTGCATATTAAAACACATTTTCTCAGAATTATTCCGAAGTTGTGCATATTAAAACACATTTTCTTTGAATTTAAGAGAACTGTACATTTTTATATTTTCTACTTAAAGTAGCCCTATTGCTTATTGGCTCTAAACATAAAGAAAACAAGCAAACAAAAGAGCTGACATAAAGCCAAATTAAGGGCTGTTGTTCTTCATTTCCCAGGATACCTGTTAAGTGGTTTACCTGCTCCAGTGTGGTCCTCAACATGCAGTTCTCTAGTTGGTACGATAGAAAATGAAGCTTACCAGCCATTTGACTGTGTAAATATTTTATTATGTGCTATTTTAAAGGAAAAGACAGAAACACGATTACTGGCTATAAAAGTGAGTCATTTGTGGAATTATGACTCGTGTAAAAAAAGTTCCTCCCATCTTGAAACAATATGTTAAAACAGTGTTTGTGAGAGCGTCTGATATTTCACTGCTTTAAAGAACATACATGATAGCTAACGCACTGCATGCAAACACAGAAACACAAAGATCATACTCCATTATGATGTGTTGCTACTGATCACATAACACATGCTTCCGGTAATTACAGGATTGAACCACATAATAGCATTAGCTGTTGAGCATTAGCAGCTGAGAGAAAGCAGCAAAGCTTTCTTCGATAACCAAAGAAAGAAAAAGAACAACTGGAGGGGACTTACTCATTAGTAGTACTCACAACAGGAATAGAACAAGGGAGAGAAGTTTTCTTTTTCTTAAAGAGTGAGTGTGACTAAATATTTTCCCCGTGGAGCTCTGACTCAGTGGAGCTGCTGCTTACTCATTTGCTCAATCACTCTTTCCCTGCCCCTCTGTTTTTCTCCTTATCCTCCTTTTTCTTTATTTTCTCCACAATGACTTCTCTTTTTTTTTTCATTCCCCGTCTCTCGCACTGTTACAACCCTCATTTCCACATCGCATGTCCATCAACTTTTAACTCTGCGTCTCATGTTTCCTCTCCTCCATCACGCATCTTTCCCATCCATCCATCCATCACTGAGCTCTGTCATTTTCTTATGCTTCTTCTGTCTGTTTTACCAACTGTCATTATGGCTGAGATCCCCCCCCCCTGCAGCTCTCCCCATCACCACAGCCACCGCCTCCCCCCCCTGTGCTCAGACCCCCCTACACGAATGTGTGTGGTCCGGTCCGACTATAGACCGTTACATTGTCCCAGACAGGTTGGACTGCGCCACTAGCCGGTAGACGAGGGGGGGGGGGGAGGTTATGGAGTGCGGGGGTTCCTAGGGAATGTTTGTTTTTCTGTTTCCAATTTGGTCCAGCCCGAGGAACTCCACACTCCGCTCTGTCTCAAACACACCATTCATGACGGCCTGACGTACATGATTACACACAAATACCCACTCACTAACTCTCCCTCGCTCACACACAGACATGTATGCATGCATCCAAAGCACACACACACACACAACCACAAAGTACATGCACGCTGACAACCATCAAACTCATTATCAATCGTTTTTACCATGAAAAGCTTTGTACTGATCTTTTATTGTTTTCTGATTTGTTATTGCTAATGCCGTTTCAAATGACATGGTGGTCAAACTAATTATACATTTTTATTTTCTCATCTTTCAGTTAATTTTCCAAACAAAGACAAAATGATTGTCTTTGTAAAACCTTTTTGATGCGTCTTACTGTGTTTTAAATGTGATGTCGACAGAGTTAAACTCCATATTCCACCAATTAAAGAACAAAGAACACATTGTTTCATATTCAACTCAACCCGTACATCTGAAATTGATTATTTTCGTCAGTTTTGTTGTTTGGATTCCAAATTCACAATGTTGGTCTTTCCATGTGCTAATAAAACTTTATCTTGTATCGATACAAAGAACAGATCTGCAACCAGAAAGGCACATAAAAAGGGACTTTTCTCTGATGCATGTTGGTTTGTTTTTAGATGTTAAGTTCCACATTCGATCCATTGCTCAATGGACAGACAGGAAACCACACTGTTTATTCAAAGGCTACATATGACAATAATGGGTTTATTCAGTTGTTCTGATTGTTTGCTCTTAGAAAGTTACGGTGCGTGATGCTCAACAGCTTTGAGAAACATTTAAGAAGGAGAGAAAATCAGATCTCACAAGCAGTCACACAGAATTTGCGAGTAGATATTTTTACCAGGATTTAGCTTAGAGCGATCCAACACAGACATAAAATATTGACCGCAAAGAAAACAAATCTGAAAGCAACACGATTACACTAGTTGCTGCATCTTAAAGTTATTGTTGTTTTGGGTTTGCTTACTCAGCTTTAGTTCCAAATTCATAAGTCAGCTAGGGCAATGTTTAATAGCTAAACATATTAAAATGTTCTAAAAGTTCTTAATTGTTTGTTATTTGTGGTAAGACCAGGGAGACTCATTTGAAGTTAGAACACAACTAAGATATCCCTGGATAAACTGACAGGCAGACAAACTTAGAGGAGGTCTCTTTTTTCATCTGTTAACTCGTTACTAGCGAAAATGGATTCAACATTAAACCCTGAATACGAAGCAAGAGAGCAGGCAAACAGGAGAAGGAGATACATCTGTTCTTCATTGCTCATTTGAACACGCTATGAAATAACCAGGAGCCTTTATAATGTTCCACAAATAAGCTTGAAATGTACATCATGAGCTTAAAAACAAAGATAAGGCAGAAAGAAACTGTGTTGTATTGTTGTACCAACAAAGGTTTCTAGTAAGGATGTGAAAACGGTTTTCTTCTCTTTAAAAAGACAAACCTATATCATAGTAACCCCGAAGGTGCGACTAATAGTCAGTCAGTGACAGCTCCTATGTTATGACAGCTTTCTGTTCAGTGGACTGATGGGAAAGAAAAACATTTCAACAATACAGTTGTTATACCTTGGTTAGAAAATACTAACGTGATAGCTCCCAGCGGAGGACATGTCAGAAAGCGGAGCCCACTGTAAGCAGCTGACACTAACTGCTGATGTCCGTGTCAAACGGCTGTTCTGATGACTGTCTATGTCACACACAGAATATTTTAGACTTCCTAACAAATTCCTTTTGACTGATCACTCAAATTCAGTTAAATTAATGTTGGGCAAAATGAATGGTTCAATGAATCGATTCACCCATCAGAGAATTCAATAATGTATGTCCATTTTTAAACTAAAAGGCTTTCATTATTTAATATCCTGAAAACAACAAAAGAGAGATGCAGAAACTCCTCTATTAAGTGTGTTGTCATAACAATAAAACAACATCAATCAGAAACCTTGTATAACCAGATCTTTTTGAATGCTGCTTAAAGATAAGGGAGTGGTCTTTCTTTTTAATAATGTAAGAGACGCCCAGGGCTTTCAACTTGTCTGACACAGACGCACGTGCAAGTTACTGTCACTTCCCTGTAGAAAAAACATGTTCCTCTTTGCGCACATGAGACAATCAAAGGAATGGCAGAGTACACTTCTGCCTGTGGAGTGTAAGGCCTACGATTGGATATATGCTACTAGATCTGAAGGCTAAGGCATCTTTCGTAACACTCAAATATGTTTTCACTTAGTCCATTAGTCAACTAATGGTAGTATTGATCTTATTTTAATGCTGAATGACTTATCTCCGAGAAAACTATGAGCACATCTATGCTTTTTAATGATACTAACATTTACCGATCTGTTCATTTTTTTTATTTAGATTAAATCAACGATTTGGTTAGTCAACAAATTCCTTTAAGAATGTATTTAGTCTAGGAAGGCTCTATAATATGTCAACAACGCAGCCACTAAGAATTCTTACCAATTGTTTAATTAACTGTTTTATTAGGACAAGTTTTGGGGTATTTCTGGGACAAATTATAGACCCTTTAGATCTAAATCTCAAATAACAACCTTAATTGGCCCCCTTGTTGCTATTTCTCCATCTATATGGTGAAATACAACTTTATTTATAAAAAAACTACAACATTGGGGAGTCTACATCTGAATTAGCTTTGACATGTTTGTCCTGCTAGATCTTCTGCATATTAGAAATTGCCATTCCTTCATGTGTGGGAGGTAGAAGAAGGATTTAGCCACCACAGTCACGACAGTATTCACATTTGCCTGCTGAACGGTGTGAACGTCCCGCCTTGATGTACGATAGCAGCAGGAAACCAGGAGCTGCATAAATCAACACGGGACCGTTGATTTTGACCTTGCTCTCCACGGCTAAGACTCTAATACATCAAACAAAATAATGGAGAACAAACTTTGTTTCAGCGGTAGTTGTAGGCGTAATGGAAGGAACTAGTAGCTGCATAAATCAACATGTTGATTGTTGACGCTTGCTAGCTGTCTTTTCCCCACAAATACGGAAAACAAACTACAGCACTGCCAGAAACGCACACTTCCAAACATACAGCTCACAAGTCTGCCAAGCACATCTGATTATTTTAAACACAAACACGTACACATGCACACACACCGCGTTGTATGTGTGTGTGTGTGTCACGGTTTGGTGTGTTTCTGTCAGGGTAAGCTCAAACATTACGTCAGTCACACGCACATCCACAGACATACTGATACACTGTGCACACACTGTCACACACTCGCTAGACAACTCTCGCTCACATGTTCACACACACACACACACACACACACACACAAACTTTCCACTCCTGGAGAATCGGACGTTTCCTGCAAGCAGCCGACCTGACGGGAAAAATGTCTGGACAAACTTAAGACGTGTACGCACACACACACACACACACACACACACACACACACACAAGCGCGCACAGACACACAACGGAACATTTTCAACCCACAATGTTGACTTTATATTCCTTTCCAGAGCCCTTCTATCGGCACGCTGGCCAAGTGAAGCAGCTATCCCTGTTGATCACAAGTAGGAAGCAAGACTGGGAGGTATTAAAGGCCTCAGTGATGTCAATGCAGCGCTGGACTCAACTCAAACATTTAAATACTAAGCCAAATATGATCATAGCAACTCAGTTGTTTTTTTTGGTAATGCAGGAATATCACAGCAGTAAATACATTCTCCATGTGTCTCAATCCAAGATACTAGTAGTAGTCAACCTTTCTTTGATATGCTTCTTCTATTTAGCTACCAATCTGATCAAGTGACTGAATGACAAAGCATATTTCACTTTCTTAGACTGCAGTAAGGAATTTCTCCAATGTTGCATTGTTGATTTGCAAGGAAATATAGATCCTGACTAAATGCCATAGAGCTGTATCATCCTTCATAAAGTCAGGTTTATTATTCAGATGCCACAAATGCAGTGGCGAGCCGTGACTTTTATACCTAGGCCCTCTGACCCCCACCCCTTTCCTCGAAAAAAAAAAAGAGTTATTACGTCACAGTGTATACTTCAGCGGAATATCAAAACAACGCCCCGGGGTGCAAAACGCATCAATGAAAGCGACCCTCTACCACACAAAACAACACCTGTAAATAACCCAATATGTGTTCTTTGAAATTGAAAAGGATATTGCATTGTGTTTGTTACTTTTGTTGCAGTTGTATGTCTTAAGTGTCATTTGGCATGCTTTTATTTTGAAGGCGAGTTTACGCTGTTGACAGGAAGTTGTTGTTTGTATGGAAACAAGAAAAGCTTCACAGCAGGCGGAACTTGTCATAAAGTCCGCTATAATAAAACCCACCCATTTAGAGGGAAGATATGATTGGTCAATTGTACTGTCATTTGCCATTACTCTCTCGTTCAGTTACTATAGCGGGCCCTCTGTGAATTTACAGCAGGATAATCAGGTCCTATCTTCACAGTAACTCGCAGAGACGGCTAAAGGAGCTTCTTTCATTTAACCCTTCACATTCAAACAGAAACTGAATAGGCAGATTCGAAGGATTTATTTCTTTGGAAATGTTATGTTAAATACAATTAAATCAAGTTATTTTGGTAAAACTAATGAAAAATATAACAAAAAAAATATTTTTAAATATTATTTTTTTTTAAATGTTTTTAAATATTTGTTGTAGAATATCTTAGGCCTAGAGGACCCTGACGGCTCGCCACTGCACACATTTAACCTCATCCTCAAATTGTATGCATTTATAATGGATTTCTTGGGATTTTAGAGGGACAGGGACCTTTAAATTACTATAATGCATACCATTTTGCAAAGTTTTTTAGGTTTTTAACCGACTACATGTGCAGATATTTATGTTTCCCTTGTTTTAACCGCTGTCGCTAACTCATCTACTATGATCGGTTACTTTTCACTCCACTTGTTGTTTTTATTTTCATCTTTCCCCTATCCTCGTCTTACATCTGTGAAAATGAACGCTGTCAAAGCTACCTCATTCTTCAGTATTACTCCAGAGACATTTCACATCCTTAAAACTTTGCTTCATAACCCCACATGTATAGTCAGAAGCGGGCCTGTGGTGCAATATTACTGGAATACATCCTGAAAAACAAAACAAGAAGCACTTGTTTTATCTTATCCTTCAAGACATGACTCCAATTTTAAAGCTGCTTTAAGCACATGGCAAGATGAAGCCGGAGCTTTCCTTTGCCTCACACCTTACCAAACTAATCCTGAAAGGATTTTTATTATTTGAAAAACAAAAACATGAGGAGCGCTTGTTTGTCTTATTCTCAGAACAGACACGTTCCCTGAGGTTTTATTTAAATCTGGTAAAGACGCATAAAGTGCACCTCAAGTATTGAAGAACACACATTTCATGTTTTACAGGGATGTGAGCGTTGAAGATGTCCAACTGACTGAAAGAACAAAAGACAGCAGAGGGAGTGGCTGACTAAAGAGATCACAAAAGCTACAGTGGATCTGTCACGGCACGTCATCTGCCCTGCTCTCCTGAACCTCCTCCCAACACTTGCTCTTCAGACACTAAACTGACATTTTTATAATCTAATCATTTAACTCACTGACTCGTCTAAGAGAGAGAAAAAGCCCTGAAAGAGTCAGTGAAAGAGAGATTCTAACAGCTAGGTGAAATAGGCCCCTGAAGAAAAGAGAGGACAACTTGAGTGTGAAGCACTAAAAAACCCAAAAGCCATGTTGCAGAACAAACGCCATGCCCCCCGCTGGGCTTTACCACCCACCCCAACACACACGCACAGGCCCCGGAGTAAATTTAACTGTCAGCCGTAAAGTTTTTCGACTATAGCAAGTGATCTTTTGCCCCCTTTTCTCTCCCCCCTTTTCCTCCTTCCACCCACTGCTGTGGCTATGCAAATGGTTTTCCTCGTCTATCCTTGCGTACATCCTTCTTTACTCCATTTCCACCTAATTGTCCTAAGCATTACTCTTCCTATCACAGCTTTGTTTATTCTAACTTTCCTTTCCTACTGTGTCACTTCCTTGTTCCCTCCCTCCATCAATTAATCTATCCATCCATCCCTGTCTCACTCCACAGGCCAACACTGACCAAAGACACTTCTCTTTCTCCCTTATCTCCTGCCTTCCCAGAAATGAAAAACTACCCTTTCCCTCTTCTTCATCTATTCTACTTTAACCACCAACCCCCTACCTCTTCACCACACACACACACACACACACACACACACACACACACACACACACACACACACACACACACACACACACACACACACACACACACACACACACACACACACACACACACACACACACACACACACACACACACACACACACACACACACACACACACACACACACACACACACACACACACACACACACACACACACACACACACACACACACACACACACACACACACACACACACACACACACACACACACACACTTCTGACTGTGGGCCTCTGACACCCACCTTCTCCTCTCCCCCCACAAAAGTCTGAAAGACCCCCAGATGTGCGCCCCCTTAATTTCCATTTCAAAAAAGAACCACCTCCCTCCCTCCATCATCCATCTATCCATGCATCCACTTGATCACACACACAGCAGACACTTCAAACCACACGGTCACACACACACATTTCTCAGCAAGTAGACTTTTTTTACTTTTTCTTGAGGCCAAAAGAACATGCTGACCGTGAAAAAATATCACTTATCAGATCAGTTAAAGGGAGTGCTGACAATTGAACAGTTTGTTGTTAAAATACCAACAGAGCACTTCCCCTTTCAGAGAGATTTCCTTAAAAAACATGCTGACCATCAAGTTATCATCTATCCACAAAAAAGAATATACTGATGGTAACACATTTCATTTAGCTTAGCAGTCTTTAAATGCTAGAAGGAACCCAAAAGCTTGGATGACAAATGACCATACTTGGCATTTAAAAAAGGGATCTGGTTCAGATTTGTTATACTTAAACTCATGCAAAAAACTCAGTTTCACCACATTTTCATTGTTGCTATCAAGCCAAATACTTGAAATGCTTACAAAGCCACAATTATGACTCTCCAAAAGACTCTCTCTCTCACATGAATTGATCTCTATTGAAAACAAGTCAATACTGTGGCAAAGCCAACAAAAGGACCTTATCATGGTATCACACTGTAGATAAAGTGCCAATAAATGAAGAACAAAAACGACCAGACCCAAAGTCTACCATTTCAGTTCATCTTCATTATATATGATATGATCAAAAAAGTGTTGTTCCAAGAAAAGATGCTCCACTTTTAAACATGTTGATGGAGCAATCTTAAATACTGTAAGAGAAGATGAGTCCCTGGCCGTCTCACAGTTGATGTTGTTTGAAGCAAAGCCCTGCAGGCATCAGCTCAAACCGTCAGAACGGCTGTACCCTCTAAAACCCAAAGCTGCTACTGCAAAGATTATTCAACAGGATTAAAATAACCGAGCCCCGCTCCATCCTGCAGAGAACAGGTGAGACACTTTGCTGAATCTAACCACATTTCACTGGTTCTTTCAGATTTAGGTTGAAATGACAAGCTAAGGGTGTCATGTCTCCCTGTGCTTTCTCCCCCCCCCCCCGTCTCTCTGCCATGGAGCGTCCAGCCTGGGTTACATGAATACAATTACAGGCCAGACGGGGACTTCAGAAATTACAGGTACGAGATCCATGCCTAATGTTTTTTTCTATAGTCCACTCAGCCAGGAGCACGTGCAACAAGTCTGCAGAGGCTGGTGTGGCTTTAATGAAAAAAAGAGCGTACATGTTAGTTGTTTAAATCATAGTTTTAATTTGACGGGACGCAATAAAAAGTCTGCCCCTTATTACACAGACACACACAACTGCTCGCACTGACAGACACATGCATGCCTGCACAAAGAGCGAGGACAAAGACCACTTTACTCAGCCACCAGATGTTTTAGCCAGAGCCCAGACTACAATACTAATGGGGCTGTATGTGTATGTGTGTATGCATGTGACTGTGTGTGTGTGTGTGTGCGCACAGAGAGAGAGCGTCGGAGAGAGAGTCTGAATGTTTTAATAGCGGTAAAAACGAGTCCCCATAGCAGGTACTTAGTTAGGCCACATGTACAACTTCAGAAATGAAACAAATCGCTTCATATTTCACACAGGCTGATACACATCTACATATATTGTGAACCCAGTCATAATTGTGTTCCACATATACATGAGAGCAGATATGTTAGCGTATCAGAACAGAGGAAAAAGGCATGTCATGCCACTGAAAAAACTGCCATCAAATCTTGGGTTGAATATTGTTGTAACTGCGTCACAATAGCAAACAAATGTCAGTGTATTTACACCTGAAGTGGAACTTTAATTGCATTCTTTGAGAAAGTTGATTAAGTATTTTGACAATGGTTATGGTAAGATGAAGCACAAGTGACTAACATGCTCCTTTCTGGTGTTACAGTAGAGAGAAACAGAGATTTAGAGATAAAGAAACAGAGAAAGTGAAACAGAGAGAAAGCAACACATTTCTCAGCTAACAAATCCAACTGCATGTGTGTTTGTATGCAGAGTCTTGGTTTGACTGTTGATAGAAAAGACAGTTAACCCCCAGTACAGAAAACAACAACCAGTTCAATCATACCCCAGCAGTGACTAAAACAGATTTGACCTCAAGGGAAGGAGATAAGTGCGGATAGGCTTTTACAATAACTGATAGGCATCTATCAACAATGCTGAGCTGAGTGGAGACGAATGCTCTCCACCACTGCACGATAAACATGTGAAAGTAGGCATTACTGATATGCAGCAGGAAGGAAGGGGTGCCATGATAATGAACTTAAGAGGCTTGAAATAACATGTGACAAAAAACTCAGATAAGGCTTGATGGCAACTCAAGAAAAGGGGACATCAAATACTGTTCCCCTGTCCTTCATCTCTCATACATTTTATTACATGTTGACTAAAAACAACAGGTGGATTTGTCATTTTAACTGTAGGCAGTTTGCTATGCATACAATCAAATTATATTCTTTCATCTAGAATCAATCTACCGTGCATTCACTTTTATCGAGACAACTTTTACCCGGGTGGCTTCAGCGATAAAAAAACAAAACACTTCTACTTGAGAAAAGTCTCGCTGAATTAAGCATACAGTACTTGAGGCAAATGGTTCAGTACTCTCCCCATCTGTGGGTTGCACAGCCTTTTCAGCTTCAACACAAAGAAGCTTACAACATAAATCACATTCAAATTCATGCCACTGTCACATTTTCCGCAGATCATTTTCACTGTCTGTCTGTTGGGCGAAAAGTGGAAGAATTTACAGATGGAGCCGGGTTCACGGGAACACTTGAGCAAAGTACACAAATGTGCTCATAACACCTCGGGATTACATGCGTTTTCACAGCTTTTAGAGCATGTCACAATCACCGTCTGTATAATCTCTTTTCTTATTACCTCATTGTACTGTCTTATCACTTGCTTTTGAAAGCATATTTATAATATTTGCCATTATCTAAACCCATCATTTATGTTCTGAAGAAAACCAACGTTACTTTTAAATATTGTTATTTTTTTTCAATCACTTGAAATTGCATGCGAAATGTATTTTTACATACTTTTTACTTTCAGATGTTCAAAACTGCTAAACTCTTCAATATAAAGTATGTGATAAAGATTGTAATAAGTACTTGTGGGATAATACCCTGACATAGATAGACTTTTAGATTTCACTGTTGGTGTCCCTGTAGTTATAGACAACAGGCAAAGCTTTACATAATCGGATAAAGACTGGCATAAAGACAAAATAATCTCAGGGAAAACCAGATTCAAGCTGCATGTTTACTGTGATCTTTTCAAGACGAGTTAGGTTTTTCTAAACGTAGCAATACAAGCGTGAATATCCTTTTCTGTTTTCCGACACCACTCAATTATTGTAAAAGAGAGCAGACACCCAAGCAAATAAGGCTAAGAATAATTATGGCTACCCGTATATACTGACGTAGGAGTGTAAATGACACAAAATAATCACAAATGTCAAGAAAATGAAATCATAAATGAAACTACGCGGACCTGTTGTGACAAACCACAGACTCATTAGATACTGTTGCTATGAGAAATAGCCGTATTGGATCTCATTCAAATTAATTATGCAAGGATTACAAATTAAAAAAGCGCAATTCCACAATAATTCACGCTAATTGTGAAATTGATTCCCCTTTAATGATTTTTGCTGCAGGTTTTGGCTCAATATTTATGCTCCCAAGATATTGTTATTCGACATAACCTTTTAACGTGGAGCTCCAATTTCAAATATTAAACTTATTAAGACGAAGGTTTTATTGACTATTACCACAACAAGAGCTACAATGCCAATGTACAACACAAATCAAACTTGCTTTTAAGTTGTAATGCGGCCTCCGTGTGTAAATAGGCTGACGTACTATATTTACAAAGTCTCGATAGAAAAAAATATTCACCATCTTTTAATGGGGAGCTAATGCAAATACCTCAGGGCCTCCAAGCGCTTCTTATGAAGATCTCTGCGACATCAATATTTAAAACACATGCTGGTCTGTTTTATTCACATAAAATCTGACCAGACATCCAGAAGCAAACAAACTCGGTGTAATCTGTTTTAATACAGTCAGTGTTTACAGGAATGCTACATGTTGTTCTCGTAATGCCATTCAGTCATCATCATCTGAGTCCCTTGTTTACTCTTTTTCTTTTCCAAACCCCGCCAACAATGTAGCTTTGAGAAAGGTGGACAATGCAGAAGTGCAGAAACATAAATGCACACAGCGTTTAGGACTTGTGGAAAACGTGTAACTTATGGCTTTGTGATTAAAGCACAAATGTGTCCAACATATGGATCATACGACAGAAACTACAGCTCTTTAGTAAATGTGAAAAAAAACTAAAACCACACAAGAACATATTACTTATTGGAAACTTCAGTTGATTTGCTCCAGTTGAGCAAATGAGCTTTGATTCATTTTCAATTAAACCTTGATTTATTTAAAAGTTAATTGAACACAGCCATGAAACAAATCACCCACTGTGCCTTACATAAGGTCAAAACTCATATGAACAGTGATTGATAAATGAACATGTGGGTGCACAGGAAGCATGAGAGTGCCGAGTACACTGCTGAGTCAAAGCAGTCAGAACTCGCAACTCATAAAAAGCCAGCAGGTTTCTCACACAACTGAGTTTTCAATAACTATCTCAGGAGGCAAAGATGTGTTGTAAAGAAAGGTTTACAAGATGTTCTCATACCACAAAATACAATTGAACTGATCCTCGTAGAGTAGGTTAGGGGTTGTGTGGTTTGAACAACCTTTGGGTAACATAGTCTCATCACCTTCTACTCTTGCCTTAATCTGCTAAACCACCACTTTATCAGCCTCCACTGTATCGTGACAGAAGGATTATTTTCTCTCTTGGATGAAAAATCGTCCCATATTTAGGATTTGTCTGTTTAAAAAAAAAACTACAAAATGGGGGGGGGGTGAAAGAGAATAATTTCACCCTAAACCAAGACCATGTGCTCGTTATCTGAAGCAGGCCGTCTAAAAGACAGACTTAAAAGTCTAAAATAAGACCAAAGACATTAGAGACTAACTCAAGCCTAAACAAGGCTGCACTAACCACAGACAGAGAGTGGGGATGACATTTTGGGCATTTAGCAGACAGTCTTTTTTCCAGAGTGACTTCCAGTAACTGCAACAAGAGAATACGCTTAAATCCCTGCATCACCCACGTTACAAGCATCTAGAAGAAAGCTATAAAAGAAGCAGAACAATGTGCCCAGACAGTCAAATAAGTTCAAAATAAGTGTGTCCTTGAGATACGAGAGAAATAAAAAACGCTATAGGTGCGAGCTGCTGAGCTATGAGCCAGAAGCTTCTTTAAATAAACTATCCGTGACAAATGGATGTGTTCCTTTATCTGAACTGCAGGCAGGGTTGAGATGAATAATGGCTGATTGCTCTAATAGAGGCTATCTTTTTTCTGCTTATTGGAAACAGTAAGTTAAGACAGTCCATGTTCATAAATAAATGGGTGCAGAAATTAGAAATAAAAAGGGAGTTGTGAGTGCACATAATGAAAAAGACTTTTAAAAACTTCAAAGAAAAAACATATGCCTTCTGAATTACTTGGGTTTAAAAAGAGGATCTGCTTTATTGTGAAGAGCACAGATTTTATACCGACATGAGCTTTATAGCGAGGTATGGAGATGTTAGGTGATGTCAGCTGGAAACACTTGTGCTATATAATTTGAGCAAAGCTTTTTAAACAATCTTCTGACAAATCTAAATACACAAAAAGAAAAAAGCCAGAGGTAAAACTTAAATAAAACGGTAAAATCAAAGTTTTAAACAACTTGTACTGGCGCCACTTCAGTCACATCTAGCAGTTAACTTCTAGAATTCCTAAATATTTACCTACATTTAATTTCTGGTATCTCCTCAAGCAAGAGAGACAAACACTTTTTTACTTTCACATACTCAAGCGGTAGAGTTTGGTCTGTTAAAAAGATTACTTGCTAGCATGATAAAAGGCCATCACAGTTTACAGAACCAGCAATAGTAAGCCACGATGAAAGTAATGAGTATTAGAACAAGCTGAAGCAGGACACAGCGTTTTGAGTAAGAACCGACTTAAAGGAGACAGCAGCGACCAAGGGACGGAGGTTTAGCAGGAATTCATTCTCCTTAAATGTCTCCTTAATAAAGACACATTTCATCAGGCATACCTAACCTAACCCAAAACGCTTACAGTATCATGTAGACGAGGCACCATAAAAGTTGGGCATAAGTTTAACAAACTTTTTAACTTTTTTAAAGTTGAAAAATCGGTTTGTATGTAGTGTTAGTGGGGTTATTGTATTGTGTAATATTCAGTTCATTCAGGTTTCTACAACTTCTGAAGGTGACCCAGTATTTGCAATAGTTTGTCTGATTTCCTATCTTTACATAAAAACACTCTGGCTCCCATGTTTATGGTTTCAATGTGTATAAAAGTATAAAATAACTACAGATAACGAGGCTTTTTCTTAAAGAAATTCTAATTTACCATCTTTCCAAAAGGTATATAAAACAAAAAGCAAGATGTAGTTTGAATGAAACAAACTTGTCTATTTCTTTCCAAACTCCTTTATGACCACGATGCTTTGATGCAGTTAAAACAGTCTCGCGTCCACCAATGAACTCCCAAAGAAAAGCCGTTTGGACTTAGTTAAAACGTCTTTTTACACTCTCAAACCGACCGTTCTCGCATGTAACACAGTACTGCTGCGAAACGACCAAAGACAAAATGCATGGCAGCCCACAAAATCACTACAGTTGTTCCTCATGTCTTACATAACATCAAACCATCAATAAAACGCAGGAGATACATTCCAGCTAGTTGAACAGGACATTTCTGACTTCCCTCGCTCCAAAACTTTCTCTCTTCCCAGTTCCACCGCAGAGACTTCACATATTGCAGCCATATGAGTAAGCCATGGCTGTCTCCTCGGCACATACACACATACAGACACACACACACACACATATACAGGAAAAAGTGCTGCGCTCTCTCGCACTCGGTCTCACACACACATACGGGAAAGAGTTTTACAAGCAGAGGTTCTCTTTAGGAAGTTGTCAACTGTTTTGACGTTTAATAGCAGCTACGAACAAGGCCGTACGTACGTTACAATAATATCCAGTGTCTGGAAAGAGTAAAAAACGTTAAAGTAATAGAGATAGATTGATACATGGCTAGATCTGATTTTTACTTAGAAAAAACGTGTTAAATGTTTGTAAAAGTTTAACAATGGCACATAATACACATGTCTGCGGATAAAAGACAAAAAATGAACTGAACATGCGACTTGTCAATGTTAAGAGCAACCATACACAAGACTGGTTTATCCAAGGGAAAAATAAAAACGGGCAAGACAGGACAGCAAAGAAAAGTCTGAAAAATAGTCCCAAATATATTAAAAGTTAATTTCTGTCAAAGCCCTTGATCCTGATATACTTTGAGTTGCCATTGCCAACTAATAAATCAAATCCATGTCAATTAAAAAAGCAAAAGGCATAAAGAAAAACGTTATTACATGTGTAGGAATTTGTTTAAAAAGGTTACGCATGGAGCTGTATTAAATGAAATGACATTTACTGAACTTTACGTGGGACAGTAATATTAAGAGCTTCGACTATTAAACTTTGACTCAACTTTGAAAACAATCCTGTGACTTTTGTTTAGTAAAAGTAATGAAAGAAAAACACAAACATTTGTCATAATGCTACATTTTAAAAAGAAAAGACGTTTGGCTTACACTGCTGAATGTAAAAGTGAAGTGCTCAAAAAGTATGAACAATTACTCAGCTTTTATCTCAGATTTTGATGTGTCTTAGTATGTTGCTTCTAAAATTGCAAAACAAACTACAACTTTAAAAGTACATTCATTACTTTTGTTCATTAGTATTTTTCCTCAAGTAACTAAACAGTTTTAACAATGCATGTCTAACCTTTACTGTGTCCGAGAACAACACTTTCAAAAGTTGTCAGAGAATATTTTTTAAATATAATAGACAATATTGCATATCAAATCGTTGTGAGTATTTAAGATCACGAAAGTCAAACTTAGTCTTTACTTTTTAAAAGTCAGTGTAGCATTTTATCTAAACATCTGCTTGACATTGAAATGCCGTGAAGGTTAAGATGAAGACACATGCTTCTTATTTTAAAGTACTATAGGAAAAAAGCCAGCAAAAGTTCTGCAACTTTACAAGTGTATCCACTCAACACATTAACTAATTAAATCACTTTATAATATACAAACTTTCAGCTTCTCAAACAACAGTAAAACAAGTGTGGGGTCAGAGTAAAGTCCCACATGCCTGCTCTGCTTTAAAAAAATTACTAAGGTTATCTGTTGAATAAAAGTCGGTCCACACACAAGCCGTTCTTTAGGGGCCAGAATTGGAGAACTGTGAAGGACTATGTAAAAAGCTTCCTTGCAGTGTGTGCCTCATTGTACTGGCTTCACATACTCTGCTCTCCCCACAGAGTTGTCATGCCTACCCAGCTCCCTTATCTCAAAGGAACATCACAGTTTCTTACAACAGGGGGGGGGGAACTTTTACAAAGTTGAGTGGAAATGCAACTCAGGCTTCCCGGCATCACCCATGAAAAGTTAGACAACAAATAAATAAATGCGTGATATATCAGCTAATAAGTACTAAAGCTGATAAGAGAGGATGTTTGGGGATGTTTTACGACAATCCACATCCACCATGCGCTCTCGGGCTTCCTAACAATGAAAGAGGTGCAAAAACAGCGCCATACCGGCTGTAAACCACTTGACAAACACAATGTCTTTGATCTAGTGTCACTTCTTTTCCACTTTTAACCCAGTAAACTACAAGCATCTAACTCGTTCAACTTTCAGCATAAACCTCTTTCACTCTTTATCTACGACGTGCGTCATAAGAGGAGAACCAAGAAATCTGAACTTGAGTATCAAGTTTGCAGGCAGAAAAGTAATGAAAAAGTGATCAATGAAAACAACAAAAAGTAACACACATAAGTTACACGAGAGCTACTTTGAAGGACAGAATCAATGCAAGTTACCGGCTTGAAGCAACTCAAGTCGGGATGCCACTTAGCGTAAATAAATGTCAAAAACAAGAAACAAAACTTAGAAAAACACAAACCTACTTGAGGCGACTAAGTCACTCCACGTCTCCTTGCTGATGGCTTCAAACTCAAAGCAGTAGCCGTCCCCAGTAGCCCCCCAATTTGTATTTGTGTAGCGTTTGGGTGTCCTAACCTAAATGTAAATTGCCATGTGAATTCAAAGCGGTGCTGCTCTTTTCCTCTCTCTCATTCAGCAGATCCCTCTTTCCTTACCGACGCTGCTCAGGCCGTTAGTTACATAAGACGCAAACCGACTGCTGTCCGTCGTAAAACTACTAACGACCCACAGAGCAATATTTTGTCTCCTAAACGCACCATTGATTTCCCGGCTTCCTTTTAAGACTAACACATTTCATCTTCCCACTTGTCCGACAGCATGCATTTCGCCATCAACAACTCGTACCGTGCATCGCCGATGCATTTTTTTGTTGCCGTTCACAATGCCACTGCACCAAGTAGTAGAGAGGGCTGTGTGCATGGTGTGCATTTGTGTTGGTAGTGTTTCTTTTAGTGCTGCTTACCTGTTGATCAAAATAAGCATTAGCCTCTTTTCTCTCAGTGTGTGTCTCTTTCAGCAGCCTGTTAAGATGGTGGCTGGCTGCTTGGCTGGCTGCTTCGTCTCTTTGTGGGCTTTTTGTTTGTTGATGATGTCGGACGGGGTGACAGTGTCTTGGCTCTCTCTTTTTTCTTTGGTCTGAGAGGGAAAGAGAGATAGTTAAGGCTTCACGGCAACACATTAAACTAAGCTGATACCGACTGATTAGTAGTGAGGTTGGCTCTGGTAGTGCAATATTCCGATGTTATAGTATGTTATTTAGCCGCGCAGAGCCCCGATTTGCTGGCCACAGCAAACCAAAGCAGAGCAGCTCGTTATCTGTTATTTTTTGTTCAGACTAGTGTTATCGCTTTGCTGTGACAGGACCTCTCTGCCTGTCTCTCTGTACGCTGTAGGCATTACGTCAGAGGAGGAAGACACAGCAGCTCTATTAATATCAAGAAGCCACCCGAAGACTGACTCTTAAAGTGACACACACTGTTATCTCACTTATTTACACATTTCAATCTAAACCAAATCAACTTACGCTAAAAGCAAAAACGCTGGCACACTCTAATGTTGTTTTAAATAGTTAATACTAAAACATAGGTCCATTAGCTACTCACTAAAATCAAGAACACTCACTTAAAGTTATATTCTGCATTAGTTCTTTTAAAAGTTATTAAACAAAATCAATGACTCATCCAAAATCAAGAATGCTGACTCACTTTACTAACATTTTATTTACACACTTAATAATAACAAAACATAATTACTCACTTGAATACTCAATATGAAAGTGTATTGTATTACTTTTTTAACTATGTAAAAAAATAACCATTTACAGAGTTTATATTAGACCAAATTCAACTTCTCATCATTAAAGTGACACACTGTAATATTATATTTATGGAGTTAGAACTAAACCAAATAAACTACAGACTGTATTTATAATACTAACACCCTTTAGATGAGTAAAAGTAGCAATAAAGAACATTTAAACTAATAGTAATAACAATAATAAAAATAAGCTTAATTTAAATAAAATGATAGTCGTGTATTAATTAAATACACATTTAATGAAGCATTGACAGTTTTTATACACCTTATTGTAATAAGCTCTTGGATAGTTTTACTTGTATAATTGTATCATTGAAACTCAAGCTACGCTCTCATAGTAGGTCGACATTTGGAACTTACATGAAAACTTCTGACAATTTGATTTGTTTGAATGTGTTAACACAAATTGGAGGTGGTATTTCCTCAGGGTCAGCGGTGCAAATATATTAGTAACTCTTATCTGTTATCACTACATATTTAACCAGAGGGCAAATAAAACTGTGCGAGCATGATCAGGGTGAGTGCCATAAATAATAAAACATAAAGTGTGACATCAATAATGAAAATGCCCTCGTTAGCTTGGAAAACCTGGCTGTTGGGTGAGTCTCCAAACTTATCCTTCTCCCTTCAAAAGCCCAAGGTAAAACATGTTTGCTAACAAAGGCAATAGTGCAGCCTCCAGGCATACACCCTGCTGGATCCACCTCCTCCGGAGTGGTGAAGGCTTTGGACAGAACACAGAGAGGAAGCCACATTGAAGAAATAATACACCTGCCACCTACCGCAAGTATTGCACATAAACCTCCCATTGATCTATGTTTCAAATGTTCCATTTTCTTACCTTTCCCTATTATTTTCTTCATCCATTTCTTAAAGAAAGAGATTGTTTAACCCTGTCCCATAGTTTCCTCTTCCTATTTACAACTAATAATATCCTGTTGGTATCAAAAATATTCATCTTTTTTTTCCTGCACCCAATAACAGGAAGTATATAGCATAATATACAATTTGTGAAGCAATCTTGCCTGTGATGAAACATCTATAGCTGTGATTACACTGACAAAGCGTTTGTGTTGTCACGGCAACCACTGTGTTTCAATTGTTGTTCAAATATTGTTATGACGGCTTCTGTCTGTGTGTCAGTAATAAACTAGTTGGAGTCATAATTGGCTAATACATTTTTACTGTTGCATAATCAAGCATTTCCTTCAAAAGTAAAACAAACACAATATTGCAAATGGAATAAAGGTAAGTTAAATGAATAATCATACTACACTAGTGATGTAACTAATCTAGGGCTGTAAGGTGAAGATGAACATGTTCAAGCTAGACACGAGATCACATGAACTAAGAGTCTGAGAAGGAAATGGATACAATCTCTCATTGATGTAGCACAATGATATTCAGCATTCACAGCAGCCATGCAAAATATACTCAGTGTATTTTGCACATGAAAGAAAATCCTTTGACTCTGCTTTGGAGTCCTTTGCAACGATAGATCAATGCAGTTTTCATCTTTATTGCCAAGCATTGGAGGTAGATGATCTCAATCAGGCAGTACAAAGAGGACGATGAATACGTGTGTATACAACAGCAAAGCATATCCCAGTAATCAGCAATATGCATAATCCCTGTGAGAACAAGAGCTTTTGAGTCAGCACATGCAGTATAGAGAATTGCCTTTCGTTATTTCGTAAGCAATAAATACTCTATGTTTCTCCAGTTTGTACACAAACCCCCAAACTGAGTAATGACTTGAAACAGTTTTTACAAAAACAACCTAGATGTACAAAATACAAGAAGTATGCGAAAGTCTCTTTGTTGATTGAAGTTATTCAATAATCTGAAAAACACAATATTTAAGAAGAATCTAGTGCAGACTCTTTACCTACATGTACATTCTGCTTTTATCTTACCCTATCAAATCTGTTGGAAGTCCAGACTGCCCAGTCAGTTTTATAAAATATGAAAAACAGTCAAATATGAAAGTCATACCATGTTTTTCTGTTAGAATTTGTAAAATTATGATCCTGTCCACAGAAGACCAGTAAAACTCAAATAAACTTCAAGTTTGTTCCTCTGTGTTTAATGGCCCAGTGTGACCGTCCTTTGAAATGTAATGCTTAATGTCCCTTTATATCTTTCCTTTGATTCTTCGTCATTTAAATGGAGGGCATAGACACATAGCTTGACTGACTGACAGACAGACTGAAACTGTTAATAATAGGTGTTTAATGACCTGGTATGACCTTCTCTATTTTAAATAATAAACCCCTCTCAAGCATTTAATACATTTAATATGTAATAAATGAGGCTTTTTGGTTTTAGTGCTTCAGTGTTTGTTTTCTAGATCAGTGTTTCTGACTGTCTGTCTGTCTGACTGTCTATCATGCTGCGTTTAGTTTCGAACATTCGGTAACTTTTTTTTTCTCTTTCCACACCAGTTTGTCTGGAGGCAGCTTGCTGATTTTTTCCAGTTGGTCAGTGTGGCTCGCTGGTAGACGCCTGTCCTGTAGACGGGCGCTTACCTAAACAAAGAGGTTCCTTCAACCACTTTTTATGCCTGTGTTTTTGTCTAAACATCTTCTTTCATTTTTGTTTTAACTATGATTGGGCATATTGATTTTATTAGTCATGTGGAGGTATCTAGCGTCAGGAAGACTGAAAATACCAAAGTAGTCGGTTTGGGCTAAAATTTTGACATTTCCTTCACGTGTTCAGTACCTTAGCCCGCTGACTCACACACCCTACTTAATCCACATTAGATTTTATTTTTTTAATCATATAACAGACTCATACCTCTGCTAGCCAAGGTAATGTAATATTATTTGTATAACTCACTATGAACCTTACATCCCTAATGGCTTAACATCCACTTTAACTTCAAGAATGCAATACTCTATTCTAACGATGATATGAATATTTAACTATCTGGAAAATGGCGGGGCAACATTTTAGTAGATGTTTAAGGAATACACCAATGGGATTTATAATTGAATACCTCTGTCTCTTTCAGAGCAATAGGCAATTTCTGTCTGCCGGGATGGCAGCTGATAAAGCTGTACTGTCTGCGTTTAGAAGACCAAGGTCAAAGGAGATGGCCGCACTCTGTCTCGGGCAAAGTGACCCCGTGGTCTCACTGTAAGCAGAAGTGCAGTGATTTTCTAAGGACCGCTGCCCGTGTCCTTTCGTTGGCCATGTCTGGTATTTGTTCTACTTGTGCCGAAAGCAAAAAAGGCAAGACAACACTCAATATCTATAATAATAATATATACTGATAACGTATATATGATTGAAATGATCTGATAAATGTTATGGTGTGAATAGCCAGACCAGAGCTTTCTCGATGATTGAACGCAAACATTTCCCAAATTGGGACCAATAAAGTACTTCTTATCTTATCTCATCTTATCTTATCTTATCTTATGACTGACATAGCATGACACCTCCTTGTCCAGTGTGAAGCCGACTTTAGGGTTAATGCAAGAACAGAGGCTGCAGAGGGACTTTTGGTATCACATGGCCTATTGTTCAGTGTATAGGAAGCACATGCACCGAATTGGGTAATCCCTTTTAGCATTACCCAGCGATAGGCTCTAATACAGGATTTGGAATCAGAACCAGAATAACTTTATTCAAACTAACAGAGGCGGAATTTACATTGCTTCAGCAAAAGTATTGAAGCATTGATAAGTCGTTTTACACAGTTACAATATTCCTTGATTAAATAATTGCCATAATCATTACAATATCAATCAACACAATTGTTAAGTGACACTTCATTGTATTCATCAGAAGTTATTTGATTGCAGAGAGAAATAAAGGGATTGGAAAGGCCAGCTAAACAACTATCACCCAGACTGCAACTCTTTACTAAGCCTTCCAGAGGCAAGATTCACTTTCATGTTCAATTCTTGCCAAGTGCTTTATCTGCAAGCTGAGTTGGACACACAAGCCAAAGAGTTTAGGCTGAGAAAAGGATGACTATTCCCTGTGGTGGTGCAGCTAAGAGATTGTTGCCAGCATCACGACCACAATCATCACGATCAATGGAAGGAATGAGCCAAAAACCCATGGTTACAATTTCGAGGGAATTGTGCATTATCACCACAGAAAATGGAGGCATTATGTGTCTAAGGTCTTTCTTTTGGTTTGTTTTGTACCCCTGCAGGGTTCAAATAAACCAGTCTGACAGATGAAAACATGTCAAGGAAAAGAGCTTTGGCATTGCAGCTGAATTTGCAATACAGTCAGGAAGATATGGAGGATAACAACTAAGGGGTCTTTCAAAAGCAGAAATGTTATATCTGATATGTTTGCCCTTCTATGGAAGATGCAAGAAGATCTTTATCTTGATTTCAACTGACCTTAGGTGAAGGAGGCTCTTTCTGATGAGATTATATAATCGCTGAACTGAGCTACAAACAAGTAAGCCTTTACTAAAAGTGGTGGGCTGTAGATGTTTCTAAAGAACATCCAGAGGAGTTCTTCCATAATCCCTGAAGTCACCATATCGTGTCCATCTTTGTTGACAAAGCCCAAGTGGGGACTTTAGAGGGTGTAGTAAGGAAAACATATTTTCTATTAGAAACATACTATGAGGTGGATGAAGCCAGTGATTGAACAGGAGGAGGATGTGGATGTTCTCCATGACGTTGAGACAGACAGTAGGCTTTCAATATCTCCAGTATTAGCCCATCAAGTGAAAGTAATACATTTTTACTGGAAAATTATGCATAGCCCTTTTAACCTGTTTAACCATGTTCAACAAGAGAGATATGACGGGTACTGAGGTGGGAAAAAATATAGAAAATTAAAATGAAACAAAACATGTTATTTGACGCACTACATCCTTAACTCCACACCCTTACTTTCCAATTTACTGAGACTTTATTTGTTGTAAGTGTAAACTTGAATATGCTGTCAATTAAATAAGTATTGTACCAATAAGTAATTTCGAAAAAGATTGGCATTGAATGTCATGTTGTGTATTGGCAAAGTGGTCTATTTCATTCTGGTTTAAGGATACTATTACACATGCACATTTAATGGTACAGGGGGAACTATTTAACTCTCATTATGTACATGCACAGGAATGTTTAATACTTTACCAAATAAATGAATTAGCATAGAAACAAACTGACATAATGTTTGATATTTTACAATGTAATTCAATGTAATTGTGTCAGTGTCTCGGGTGCAGTCATTGGGCTTGGACTCCAAACTGAGCTCTGTACAGCAAAGAAAGATGACCAATTTAATGACAGCTGCGTCGTACTGTAAGTGTGATACTTAGCTGGATGTGCAGCACTGTATTGAGTTTTCAACCCACGAGTCAAATAGCTGCTGTAATACAGAACAATTCCTATAATGTTGAATGCCATCATCCTAATAAGGTGTTCATGCACAATGCATTGCACATACATGCGAATTTCGGTGCAGAGAGAAGCAGAAAACACAAAGCCTTAACAAAACTCTGAAAGAAGGAGTTAAGGGCAGTTACAATGTGTTATTTTGTATCATACTATGTGCTTTTTAAGCAGGTGCTGCAAAGAAATATCACCACTCATTGAGAGCCTCTCACAGCATCACAGCTCAGCCATCCTCCAGTGGAGAGGAGAGGAGAAGAAAAACATTTGGATTGTCTTCCTGGGGTCAGCATAACACTGGAAATGGAAGTGGCCGACAGGGCTGATTCATCCGTGCAGCAAGGGGTCCTGCTGCTCCAAAATGATTCAGCTGATGGTGAGACCAATCCCCTGATGGAACTGAGCGTCCTCCCTGAGGTTAGCATGATGAGCCTGCCCACACTCAATATGGCTTATATCAAGGGACTGTGTGGTGTGAGAGGCTGTTAAAGAGGAAATCAGACCCAAGGTACATGAGATGTTACATCCAGTGTCTTTCTAAGGCCTTTCTTTACAGGGGCTTTATTCTTAGATAAGGTGACCAGATGGGAAATGGTGTAGTTTTGGACATGGTAGTTTGGGGTTAGTTTAGCCTCCAGTAAGTTATAGACGTTAACAAACAGCAGTAATAATAATAGTGCGCAATGCTCTGTTTGGATGTGATATGGCAGCAAAGACCCACGTGTATTTCCCTTCACTTTCATCTGTACCAGACACCGGGCTACGTGTCAGCGATGGATGGTTTCAGTTAAAGGTGGAAAGGTTTTAATTAAATAACGTGATGTTGCCGATCTGTACAGTTGTTTCATTTGCGGCCCAGCGTTTGCAGGATTTTCTATTGACATAAAAATTCCTGAATGTTTATTCACCAAAATATTTTATTTCAGCTATCACAATTAAATGTTTAATAATGCTATAATTGATCAAATCTCAGGCTTAGTGTAATTTTCGGGACAGGATTCCGGACAACAGCTTAACATTCAGACCTGCCTCTGGTCACGTGGTAATAAAATGACATTCGTAATTCTATATTGACTAATCTTAACAATAACTAAAAATTAAATGGTACATATTTCTTTCGTCTCTGTTTTTAATGTAATTGTATTAGACTTACTGCAGTGTATGTTCACACAGTATTTGATGGTATTGGTATCAGCTAAGGATTTTAATTACATCTTTCACATGCAGCAAATTACACAACAAACAAGTCCATTGTTGCCTCTGTGCTCTGGAGATGAAGATACACAAAGTGGCTTACATGATATGCTTTTGTGGGTGAGGTGTGTTATCTTTCTCTTGTTTAGTATCACGCCCAAAACTACCACTCCATTAAAACATTATCATGAGCTGACTCATTTTTTGTTCTCTTAGAAAGTGGCCAACTACAATAAAGGAAGGCGCAGTACAGGAGTGGCCCCTCCAGCGTTAACAAGCCCATTAAAGGGATACTCCACCTAAAATCTCCTCCTGAATATTACACATTCAAACCCATGCAGACATAAAAGGTGGCTGTAAAAGGTTGTTAATTGCTACTTTGAGGGAAATGGCCGCAATGTAACTGTCTAAAAACTATTGACAACCTTTTACAGTGACCTTTCAAGACTTAAGGAACCAATGCTGGGGTCTTGGAAGGTGTTTAAGTTTTTCTTGTTGTTCATGAAACTGTTATCTGTATGGTAACGTGGTTTTGGAGTAAGAACATATTTTCAAGGAATAATCTTTGCACAATCGGGAGCATCTCATAAAATGGCCCTTGTCATTATGACCACTCGCATAAGTGTATGACTCTCATGAAATAGCTCCCGTTCTCTTACAATTCCACCACTACGCTCACTGCATCAGATATTTAGTTAAAAGCATCTTTCCTCCTAACAAAATGTCTACCTATAGTTCATTGTCACAGACAAACCATTTATTCTGGAGTTTCTCAGCAATGGGGCGAAGCCTGCAAACTAGTTCAGGCAGTCAACTCGAGCACCAATGATACATTAACACGTGACGCACCTCGTCCCTCTTACAACCAACCAAACACATTCTCCTAAACATGCCGCTCTATTTAAGCTGCCAGGTCTTCCTGCCTCTGCCTCGCTATGCTGCTGCTGCTGCTGCTGCTGCTGTGTTCACTTGCTATTGCTACGTTCATGTTCCTGCTGCTGTGTTTCATGTTGCTGCTACTCGCCTGCCCCACCACAACCCAGCTTCCACCTGTAGGCTCGGGGGATAGTTATCTAATCATCACTCAATGTTCTTTGTAAATCTGTGGAGTGATGAGGCCCGAGCCTACACGCCAAACTCAAACTATATGCTGCTTATAATAAACATATTAAGAAACACGTGAGTTGTCTGACTGAAATACTTTTGAGTGTTGGTCAGACAACTTCATCATTTCATACCTGCTCTAATTGTCCTGCACTTTGCCCGACTTTGATTTATGCCATGTATATAAATGCGAATATCACATTTACAGTACATGAATATTTTACCTATATGTCACAAATTGAGCTCTACATTTCATTCAGTTATTAGGTGTGAGTTTCATTGGTATAGCGGAGACAGGTTTTTGGACAAGAAAGTAAATGTTATGATGTTAAACATATGACAGAAATAAAATCCTTTTATGTGCACACAGAACTTTAAAAAAATCGTATTTGTTATGTGGGGTTGATTTTCTTGTTTTGCCCCACTGGCATGTTACCAGCCCAGTATCGATGCCCCATTGTCCTGAACAAAAGTCAATTAAAGATTCAAAGATTTGGAAGACACTGCCTCAGCAAGCAAACATGTTTATAGTCTGATGTTCCACCATCTTAAAGGAGCCGGACAAAGAGCTACAGTTGAGTATAAACCTGTGCCAGGCAAAGGCACACCCAAAGGCCTCACCGCACACTGTAACAGTCACTCAAGTCCTGAATGATAGGCCAAATAATGCATGTGCATATTACTTTACTGCAAGAAAATGCAGCTCCTGTTGTGTGGAGACCAATTGCTGAAAATATGATTATAATTCTAATAATATTTGATATCTTTACATTTATATACAGAAATTCCTAGGAGAGATTGTGCCAGATGACAGTACAGTGATTAATCAAATTAATATGAATTAATAGTCAGTGTAGACCCAAAACAACATGAGTTGAACTCTGTATTATAATATCTGTAATTGGGTATTTTATGTAGACTTTAAAAAAGATAAATGTAAAAAGACAATTATTTGTGACTTATGACACATTAATTTAAAATGTAGAAATAAAACGATTATTATAATTTGACGATTGTCGTGACTATACAAACCACAAAACCATTGAAGCAATTCCTCATCCAACAACACAGTCTGTATGTTTGCGTTTGTTAATATTGAAATGTGCAAACTTGTCACTTGATGCACATCAATTTATAATGTAGTTGGATGAATTACAGTGGCAACCAAAGTATTCTGCATGATTCAATTCCCTTATTGGCTGCAAAATAACCAAAGGTGATATTAGCATATCCCCTCGAATTCAAGTATGATTCAAAAGTTATATTTGATGTGTTATGTGAACAGTGTTGCTTACTTGGTCTCATTCAATTGTGTTTTTTGGAGAATTTAAATGTATGCAAAAGAAAACAGAACATTTCAATTACATTTAATTAAATAATTGTTAAGTTACTATTTATTGCTGAATGAGATAAAACAATCTTATCTGTTTTCAAGACAAAAGTGCTCCGTAAAACATGTCTCACGTTACTCGTAGAAGGACAGCAGAGTGACGATAAAAGATATGTGTATCCTGAGAGAGAAACAGCAGAGCAGCCATAGGATTAGAATGAATAGGAACTTTCTTTAAAATCCCTGTATACGACTTTTTATCCCTCTCTATCTCTCCCTATATCTCTCACACACACACACACACACACACACACACACACACACACACACACACACACACACACACACACACACACACACACACACACACACACACACACACACACACACACACACAGCCAAATAAGGAAACATTGTTCTCGTTTAAGTTTTTTCTTTTTATTGAATTTTCCAAATATCTTTAAATCTTATGGACATGTGAAATGTAATATTTACTTCCTCTATCTGTCATTTATTTTGGTCTTAATGTCTTAAAAGAATATTATTGAATAAAGCACACAATAATATAAATTGTTTTGTTTTTAAAGGTAACATGCTTTGTTGTAGATCTGGAAATGCCCTGCTTAATGTCGGCTCTTGTAGGAGGAAACACAAGTCCAATTAAGGTGATTTATTTTGAATACTGCTGTGTGGACCACAGAAGTTAGCTTCTCTCTGACAACAATACCTTAGGAGACACTTTGCATAAGTTCTAAGTTACAAGTTACCAAAAACACAAGCATCTTGGATTGCTTGGTAAACACTTGCTCTATTGCATTCAGAGTCAACTTGAGATGCAATATTGCAATATATATATTATGGAGATCAGATGAAGATCATATTCTAAATCAAAGGAAAATATATTATTACATCCAGTGTCTGTGCGGGATTGGTTGCTCTTGAAAATGTATTATAGCAATAGAGTAAGTATATATTCAGACAATAAGTCTCATGAGGAATTTCTTTGAGAGAGGTTTCATTTTCATCTATCATAAACACCCAGATCAAATAAAGCTGCTCCCACAGAGAATCATAATATCTGGATATCTGCTGTTCACTTGCAGAGATTTATAATTATATCACTGGAATTTCTCTCTTTTTATTCCTCTCTTGCCCAGAAGAATTTCTATAAAATACATTTTTACAGTGAGGTAGCTCAAACGTTTTAGTAGATTTCACATAAAGAGTGAGAAGCGAGGGAGAGGAACAAATGTGTGAACGAGAAAAACAAAAGAAGGAGATGATGTTGAATGGAAAGCACAAGTTGTGAAAAGTAAATCTGGTTTCAGTTTACGTGCTGACCGACTGCTGGTCTGTCCGTATGTCCTTAAGTGTAACATTTATAGATTTTACATACATATTTCTGCTCCCAAATCAACCGTCCGTCTCAGTCTTTTTTCTCTCTCTCTCTGTCTGCGTATTTCCTCCATCTTTGTCTTTATACTTGCTTCCATTTGCTCATTGTGTCCCTTCGCTCTTAGACATGCACTGGGCAATGACACACACACACACACACACACACACACACACACACACACACACACACACACACACACACACACATACACACATACACACACACACACACACACACACACACACACACACACACACACACACACACACATACACACATACACACACACACACACACACACACACACACACACACACACACACACACACACACACACACACACACAGCGAGAGACTCTGTGTCTGGACATAGATGAGATTTTAAAATGTTGTTTTGAAACTTTGAGGCTTTTAGTAAAAGTCCAGATATAAATCTATCTTGGTCTCACAGTGACAGGTGGCATTAACCATGAGACAGACAGAGAGAGCTCTGGTTTGGAAATATATAAAGCTTTGTTCTTTGTGTCCTTAAAGCTTATTAATTTGAACAAAGAGAAGAAATAAGACACGGGCGATTCAGTTTAAAGTTAGAGCTTTTCTGAAACTGCACGCTATCTGCGCCTTTTTTCTTACTTATTAGTGTAACAATATCAGATGACTTGAATTAATGTACTCCCCTGGTTGAAATAAAATCCTTTGCTCCAATAAAACTGTAACATTTACTGTATTTAATTGGCTCCATTTACATGCACGGTCATGCTTTCACTTCTCAACCCAGAGGCTAAAGTGACTCGGTCTGGGTGGTCACGTGTAAACATATCATCACTGCGTTAGAATAACTATGCTTACATTTGACCAAATCATCTCACAATAACTGTGTTTATGCAGAAGATGGGGTTTTCTTGCAGCAAAGCTCCACCTGCACAAAACTGCAAAGTCACAACATTTACATGAAGAATTATCCTTTTAAACTTGGTTTTCTCATGTTACCTGCCTTTAGACACGGAGGTAACATAACTCTGTTAAAATAATCCTGTTAAGATCATAGCAAGATTACTGGAGAAGCAGTTTGGGTGTCTAACTGTCAATGTGAATAAGGCTGTCCTTTCTTTTTTTTTTTTGCCGTTTGTGCAGACTTTTGTTTGCACTACCTCTTTACAAGGTTTCTTCCATTTTCTTTAAAAATAAAAAGAGATTAGACAAGGCAGATGTGTAAGGTTCCCCCCCCCCCCCCCTTTGTTTTTTGATTTGTTATATCTGCTTTATTTCCTTGTTTTTTCTGTTGAAAAAGAGGCTTGAGAGCTGTGTTGAAGTGTTTTACTGCACTTTACATTTAAAACTTCAGTGTCTGCCATCAAGTTTGCACTCTCCTGTGTTCTCATTGTGTTTTTGCTCCAGAAGTTTCCTTTACACTGTACATTTAAACTAAACTTCAATGTGAACAGAAACCTTGCCGCTGATAAGCACTGACTTCTGCTGCTACCAGAGAGATCATCACTATTTTCCACTGTGTTAGGAGAAACCTCCCGCCCAGCCAGAGAGCTGGCAGCTCCATCTTTTTCAGTCTTTTTTTTCTTCTGGCAGACGGTCCCCAGGACACCACAGCTGGACTGGAATATTCTGTTTACAGGTTTATTCATGGTGACAGACAGGCTCAATGATGGGCTATTAAAGGTGCAAACAGCTCCTGCCAAATGAAGACAGTTTTTCCAAAACTCGCTTTGTCCAATTTTGATCCAAAATGGGAAACCATCACATAGAAGTCATGGTTACAGTGAATATTAAAACACATAAACTATCCAATTTTCATTTCATTTCACTTGTCCGCACCTGAACTTTCCACAACTTTTCCAATCCTTGCCCCCAGGTGTGGCATTAGTACAGTCCCATGGTGTAAATACTGTATAACACGAGATGCTAATTCAAGAAGACAGAAGCTGATGACGGAGCCTTGTTAGAGAAATACATAGGTTACTGATAAGATGGACGTATTACTCAGGTGTTTTTGTTCTAAAGAAAAATCTTGTCCACAGCAGCACTCTTTTTTAAAAGTCTCCGTCCGGATGGAAACTCAAAAACGCAATTTATGAACCGTCAATGCTAGTGTGCAGGTTGGGCCAGTGCCCCACACACACACACACACACACACACACACACACACACACACACACACACACACACACACACACACACACACACACACACACACACACACACACACACACACACACACACACACACACACACACACACACACACACACACACACACACACACACACCAGTGACATTGATGCTGACATTACTGCCACTGTGTTGTGGCTTTAATGGATATAGCAGTGCATTCTGACGCCTCTATGCCTATAATGAGTACATTCTGTGCATTAATGTAAAAAGTCCTGTTATTTTGTGCCGTCTGCTGTTCATTGCTATATTGATGCCATGGTTGACGCGACATGTCATCTCATTAGTGACGCCTCACAAAGGAGATAATGACGCACACTCTGACGTTAGAAGCCCAAAACGGTTTCTCTGTTCACCCGAAAACTGAGTTTCCGAAAATCTTCACCTTGGCTGGAAATGTCTCAAAGGTCCATCTTAAGTGACCTAAAACGTTGTTTGGGTGTGTACAACAGGAAAAATGAAGAAATTGTAACTACATTTGCAAAGACACCCGTGTACAAGCTTCAGATTTAGACCTTTTCCCACTGAATGTAGTCAGTGTCTGCAATGCTGACACATGGGTTCTAATTGGGCGTGAAGCTTGATCACACCTGCAGTGTGTGTATCTGTGTGTCATGATTAGTAGTCAAAATATCTCTCTTGATATGATTTACGCAGTACTACATGTGTAAATCATACCATCGCAATCATCATCATTATACTTCAACAGAAGCCCCCCTCCTTTCGTCCTCATTTTAGTCTCCTCTCGCTTCACTCTAATTCCACACTCATGGTTTACACAAGCACACAAACACAAACATATTATAATTATTCACTCAGCGTTTGATGACAGACTTGACAACCCCACAGCTGCATGTCTGTGTGTGTCTCCTGCGCTCAGCCTCTAGTGGAGTCAGACAATAGGACAGTTATACTGGTGAAACCGCCGGCTCAGACCCGGCCCGCTCCTCACATTTTCCATCTCCCCATGTTCGCTCGGTTTGCCTCTTTTTTCCCCTCGTCTTCTCTTTCTGCTCAGGGGAGACGAGGAGTGAGGGAGCATTCATTTATACCGAACTAAGATGACTCTCTTTTCCTTCCTTCCTTACTTTTCGTTATTGTCTCAAACCTTTCAGATCTGCCATCTCCATTCATCCTTCAATCTGCTGTCCATGTCAGATGTTATATTATCTTGAAATGTCTCAGTAGGTCTTGTTTTCTTTTCACTCGTTTTGAGGAACTGACAAAGTCCTTTACAAACTGGTGTTTAAGGTAAAACCACTTATACAACAGAAGACTAACTTTCCTACAGTGTAACAAGTAACATGCTGTTTTAATTTTTCTGAAATGTAGCTGATTTGTTCTCAGAAAAGCAAAAATCAACATTCAAAATCCGGACTGACAAAACATCCTGCGTTTATAGAACTCAATACACTTACTGTAATTGGACTTCAGAAATTATTTTTATTTTGTGATGTTCCAGATGTGTTTATTGTTATGGCTGAATACTGGATGTGCTTAAGCTAGATTATATTGTGCAACTAATCATTCATGGCTCGTTTGATCATATTTTATCTGCCCCGCGGCCTCATTTATAAAAGCGTTTCACAAACAAGTTTAATCAAAGCAATATGCAAACAGTATGTCAAAGTAATTCTCTTTCTTAACTCTGAAGTCGACATGGAAAAGGTCCCAAAGCGAAGGCACTCACGCAGTTCATCATTTGCAATTGAAAGAAGCTGAATGTGTATGAAGGGGGAACCTAAAATGACTCCACTCCACTGGTAGCTTTGTTAGGGAGAGGAAGTAAAACGATCACACTGACTGAAAGCTGCTCTCAGACTGTCAAACCTGTCAGGTTAGAAAACAGAGAAATCACTGAGAAAGTCATAATTTGTAGAGAAATCTACGGGGAAAAAACATCACGAGATTGTGAATATTTATTTTACATTAGTATAAATGTGAGATTAATGTCTAATATTTAAAAGATAATGTATAACATCCCACTTATTGAATGGCTATAAGTTCACACAAAATATTGATTAAAGGGTTTTATTGATTTCAAAATGATTGTATTGCTTCCTATAAAACAAAATAAAAAAGCTTTTTGTGTTGGAAGGAAAGAAGAAGAAGCAACATTTAAAATAAAAGAAGATTTTATGGATTTAAGAGGTGAAATCAATAGGGAGCGAGAGCTTTAACCCTAGTCCGCCACCGGGTGAGGGCAGCTTTGTGAAAAGAGCAAGAGGTCTTAATATGTTGTATACCAAGTTAACGATGCCAAGCAACTTTCTGCTTACTAATTGCTCAATAAATAATGTGAGATTCCAGGAAGCAAAATCAATGGGTTGATAAAACAAAACCCACATATCACATACAGAGCATCAGGCAATGTTAAGTGTACTGTAAACAAAGTGGATGAGGGGAAACAATGGCATACATATTAAGACACACACACACACATATGTGCAAACACTCACACACACTCTCTCTCACGTGTAGACTTATCCAAACACAGTGTAATGCAGTCCTGTGCGTTATGGAAAATGTATATGCGAAACAAATTTGATTCATAAATGGGCAGGTTTCAATTTGAATCTTCGCCCACTCACTTATGGCTGGCTGCAAAAAATAGAGCTCAGCCTGTGGAACTGGGGAGAGAGAGAGAGAGAGAGAGAGAGAGAGAGAGAGAGAGAGAGAGAGAATCATTCAAGGTGATTTGAACGAGAGTTTCTGTGTGGAGCTTCAAGGCTGGTTGAGTGAATATGAGCAACCAGCCAGCGAAGCCAATTTTATACATGGATACGTTTTCTCTACTATGTACCTGAGAGCGCACACACACACACCTACACACACGGTCTAAATACGACGACACCCACAGGCACACACATGCACATATCCTCACTTTGAAGGATTTTCATCATAATCTTTTATATCCTTGCAATGACCACCTGGGCAAAAATGAACACACACATTTACTATACACACACATGAACAGTTCATCTTTCATGACGCAAACTGCAGGTGACCGTACCAAATTATGAATAGAGTAAATAATACAAATGGAGAAAAAAATA